>JAHWFP010032604.1:0-52850 GCA_023313725.1 Lithobius niger
ATAACAATATCGTAGTCACATTAAAATAGTGTTCAAAAGGACCAAGTCACTCGGCTATATGTAATAAATGTATTTATTAACCGGAATTAACCTTAATTGCTTAGCAACGTCCTCGACAACGCAAGTATAAGGCAAGCGTAACGGTGAGCATAAAAAAAGTGGGCACACGTTCCTAAAAAAACTTCTTTCGTGACATTGGCTGCCATTTTGTTCTTCGATACATCCAGCAATTAAGTTCTAAAACAATTGATGCGAAACGTTGTTTTTGATGGAAGCAGCCACATTTGGCGTAATCAGGGGGTAGTAACTCTGGTTCAGACCGCCACGACCAAGGACGACAAAAGCAAGGAACGGCGGCGACGAACAGCACTAAAAATTAGACCCTCTCATACCAGCACGACCGACCAACGAACAACCAACAACGGACCAATCAACGCTGCAGAATGAGTAGAGCTAGGACGCTTACTTTTTCAAAACTGGGCTACGTGGCGACGTTGTGCCTAAACGAACCATCATACTGTGATTCTCCGTTTTATTAAAAAAATTATACCGCCATTGAATAGAACATAATTTTTATCTGTTCTCTACAATTATCTCGTTGCAGAGATATTCGGGTAAGCAACGAGCATTAATCGAAGCTTCGAAGTGTTCTCCGCCACCATCTTGCATATCGTGGATCGTGTTCGCAGGGGCTTGTCAGCCATTGGTCTGTCGGTGGGTGACGTCAGGCAGCTACGCTAAAAAATGAAAAGTTGCGTTTGCTACGATCGAGAGCGAATGGCTGCGTATGACTGACTGAGGAGCTGGTTGTCATAGCGACTGTCGGTTGTAACTTAGCAGTCGTTCATATCGTCGCGGTGGCAATGGTCGTAACGTAACGTCATGAAGAGTTATTAATGCAAATAACGCTCGCCGCTGGACAAGGACCACAGAAGCACAGACAACACGACGCTGGAAATCGTACTGCTTAACCCGGCTCACAGTAGACTTCAAAGATGCCGGTCAATAAACATTGTGCTGTCCCAACCCGGCAAAACAATTCGTCGTATTCAATTTTACAAACCGCATAACGGCAAATGTTAGCTAACACAATGCACCTTCACCAAATTCGATCTCCCTCGCACTCCTGATTGTTGTTAGCCGGCCTTTTTAAACCGCGTGATCGCAACGTACGGTGGCATATTGGGACACAACAACTTTTTTTCTACACCCACCCACAATTTTTACGAAACCGGAACGAGACAGGCACTGGGGCGGACGCAGTTTAGCATATATCGTCCTAGGATGTAGTATGTTTTATCCAGTGTTGGAACGCCGAAGTTCCGGTTTCATGTAAGTTTTGTGTATGCAGAAACAAGATTGGTGTTTGTCCTAATAAGCCACCGTAGTAACAATACGCGTTTCTTCCCATCTGCCCTCCAAACTCGTCCCCTCATGTTATAAAACTTGCCAAGTGTTGCTTTCCATAGGAATATGCTCCTTACGTAACGCAGTCAGTATATTGCTCTATGGAGAAATCCGCTGCTGAGTAGTTTCATGTCTTTAAGAAATTACTCAATGGTGAGTTTCGGTGTTGAACCGGTCCGCGTATACATTCACACAATCCCTGAAGATTTAGTGTGGTCGACCCGAGCTACTGACCACTGCACCGTGACTTAGGTTGGCACTACTGACCTAACTTTCGATGCACCGTTAAGCCTCAATCCGCCCCCCGCCCCCCGAGCTACTGATGCATTCTCTGAACAGGCGGCAACATAATATTTAATAATTTTCTTTAATAAAATAACTCATTTTATGTCGTATGTCTTCTGAAGCAAACGAATGCTTGTACAGATGACCTGTGTTAATAAATTCCATAGTTCTTGAGACTCGGCTGCGTATATACTAACCCAATCAAGCGTCAATTGTGTGACTCCTTGGGCAGTTTTTCACACTATCCTTACCGAAAGGTCCGATTAGAATTAGTCAGGGTCCTTCTCCATCTATAGCACCTAGTTTGACTCTGTCACCACTCATTCACGGCCACCAGATAACTACGAATTCTGGTGCTCCCAAACGCAAAACTTCCCCATAATACATTTTATTAAATCTATATAGATAATTACACAAGATCCGCAACGCAGTCATCGGCAGCGCAGCAGCAGTCTGCATCTGCAGCCGCTGCATATGATGCCATCTCCGCCATCTACCGACGGAACGGCAAATTAAAAGAGTAGCAGCTAAGGCCCGCTGAGATAGTAGCTGCGCCCGGAACGCAACGGCCAGCAGCGCGAGCATACAATGCCATCTACCGACTGAACGGCAGGGGAAAGGGGGGGGAGGGGAGCGAGACGACGTGGAATAAGCGAGCGAAGTGAGCGACTCCACTAGTATATCTGAATGTTCTACTGAGTTCGTTAACAAATGGGTTAACTTTGTACCAGTGGTGTAGTCGTGTAGGAGCGCACAGGAGCGGCGCTCCCACATTTTTTTCCAGGAGGAGCGCCGCTCCTTTACTTTTTTTCCTGGTGGCCGGCGTCCGCCATTGCTTCTCAAACAGAGGCACGTTCGTACTTTTTTCAGCGCCACAGCCGCAACATTTGTATTGTTGTTGGCGCCACTGTCAGTCTTCAACAATTCATGAGGACGTGTTCTCTAAGAGTCAGTGTAGTTACACGTTACCTTAGCTTCCTGCTTTGCTTACTGTAATTAATGAAGTGAGTGTATTGCTCTAAACCATGCGCAATGGCTGTTTGCCGTGACGTCACTATAAGTTAGATTGAACAGCCATGGCGCGTGGTATAAGCTATAATCAATCAGGTTACAAACACACATACAAGGAGGGAAAGCAACATTGCTTCTTGGCCTCCACACTAGAAATAATGCAAGTAGTAAATAAAGAAGAAATCTTTAAGGGGCAATTACATCCATTTTCACATGCATGTTTGACTTTTGGATCACTTACACAATAACTAAACACAAGAATTGCGGTAAGAATACGTTACTTACGTCCGACATAACAATTTAATTACTGCATCACCAAACACGACACGGAGATCGCCATTGTTTTGCTGGAACGCTCAGAAATTAATGCCGAGAGATGTCACTTTTCGATTTCAACTCGCAGCCGATTGAGATAGCTTTATTGACTGTGATGAGCTCAAGCGTCTTGCGGCCTTAGCTGCCCGGCAGTGCAGTGGCCAGCTAAGGCCGTCAGACGCTTGAGCTCCTCACAGTCAATACAGCTATCTCAATCGGCGGCGAGTCGAAATCGAAGAGATCCGTCTGTCGGCATTAATTTCCACGCGTTCCAGCAAAACAATGGCAAGATCCGTGTCGTGTTTTGGTGATGCTGTAATTAAATTGGTATGTCGGACGTACGTAACGTATTCTTACCGCAATTCGTGTGTTTAGTTATTGTGTAAATAATCCAAAAGTCAAACATGCATGTCAAAATGGATGTAATTGCCCTTTAATGCAGACTGCTTGCTTCGTTTACCCTTTACCATGTGATTTCTTCTTTATTTACTACTTGCATTATTTCTAGTGTGGAGGCCAAGAAGCAATGTTGCTTTCCCTCCTTGTTTGTATGTTTGTGACCTCTAGGCCACCACCGATGTATGATTGAACACTGAACAGCTACTTAGCTCGGCTGGAGCCTGTAGCCAGAACCCGCCCCAGTAGCGCTGTGGTTAGAGCACCCGACTAGTAAACGGGAAGTCCTGGGTTCGAGTCCAAGTCAGGGCAGTTATCTTTTCTTACTTTCTCACATTAGTGTATGGTGTATCCTCACAAGGCCGGTCTTTAATGCAGACTGCTTGCTTCGTCAAGACTGCTACTGTGCGTCAGGTAGAAGGGAAGCATTGGGGGAAACTTTTCAGGACAGCATGCTTCTCGAAGGTGCAGCTTCTATACCGCCTTGAGCCTAATTCATTTCCGTTAGCATGACCATGAACGTAGAAGAATATAATAGAAATGATCATATAAAGGTAGAGGGGAAGTATTAGAGCTGGGAGGGTGATTTGAGCCATAGGATGCGCTGATTCAGTGAGCGATGCTAACGAAAATCAGCGTTTATAAGCTAATGTGCGCAAAACTTTTGAGAAACTAAATTCGGTCGAACAAGGACATACACGTGAGCTATCATACCTAACCAATGTTGCAAACCATGCATTCAACACCACCGAGCTTCAGCTGGTTTCTGTATAATAGACAAAACCCCAAGTCTTAATACTCCCCTGTATTTGAGTTGTTTGTTTGTATGGCTGTTTGTGTGTGTGTTTTTTTTTTTTTTTTTTTTTTTTTTTTGTTTGGGATACGATGTTAATGTTAGCAATTTTGTTTTGATTTATTCACCGACGCACCTGATCCGTTGACCAAATGATAGGGTCTCGCTAGCCAGCTCCAACCTACGTGCCGATGCGAAAGCATAGAACCAATCACGTTGCTGCAACAAACCCCATCGACACACACTTTGTGTCTAGATATGGCCCTCTTTAAAAAAAAAACCAACTCAGTCGCCTGGGAAACATTATTCGCCATTTACTCTCCATTACTCGCCATTAATTGGCACAATCGGGCTTCCCGAGTTTTGACTAAGGACGCGCTAATTTGCAGCTGCTAGGGAGAACTAATGATCATAGAGGCGACTGCCCGAGTCGACTGTCGGGCGCAAAGCGTCACGTTGTGGAACTGGTGGTTCCATCTGGCGGAGAAATTTCTTACGAATGTTTACCGATGCCGTCGAGCTGCCTTTTCCGCAGGATGAGAAATAAAGCTACGATGGTGGTTTGCCTGACTTTTCACATTTTCTTTTAAAGATGCTTGCGCTTTGGGCGATTGCATACTAGTTTTACTAATTCCCAAACACAGAGATAGGCAAAGTACACGTTTAGGCCACTAAAATTAGTTACGTGGTTCTCAGGAGTGGCACTAAAAATCTGATATGAGGAGGCGATGTTTTTTTTTTGCGTTTTACGTGTGATTTTTTCCGATGCGGGCGATGCTTTTTTTTTTCACCAAACAAAACGAAATCAGTAGCTTACATTTTGTTGTCGAATACAATATCTATGTTTTAAACTGCCAGTATCAGCCTGCAAAAGTTGCACATTTGGTAAAAGTCATTCATTTAGTTGCTACATGCCTCTAAACGATCCACAGATTCGTTTCAGGCGATCATGTGAATGGAGCAAAGAGCTGCTGTGGTCATCGGCTCCAGGTAATGTTTGGTGAAATTGCTGATGCGTGATTGGTACGGCACTTTTTTTTAGACAATGTCATAAAAAACGTTTCATGCGCTAAGAAAAAAAAAACATTCTCCTGAGAACCACTTAATTAATTTTTAGTGGCCTTATACAAATTTCGGTGCTAACTATGAAATAACCGTTCCTTTTTCAGAACGATCTAAAGGGAAAACGTGGTGATTTGTGGGAAATGTTTAGGCAGTTTAACTCAGTCGTTTATGTTTGAGGAATGTTCAGAAAGGATAGGTGTGGTAATACAGAAAGTTTTGTAACGGATTTCACATTTTTTACATGAATAATATTTTGGCGAAATAATTTTTCACAATATGAAGCAAAAAAGACAGCACACAAGAAAAATAGCTTAATCAAACAAACGACAAGTATGATTTTACGAATTTCTGCGAATTATTTTCTACATCAAAGTTTAAGAAGTCTACCACAAGAAATTTGAAAATTGTGAAATAGAAAAAAAAAGTATTCTTTAATGAAAACGAGAACAAATCAATAATATACGTTAGAAAAGCTGTTAAAAAAAACAAATTTTTTTAATGTTAATATTGTTTATCAATGCATCTATGAATTGTTTGTGTTTGTACTTTTCTTGGTCTTCTGTATAGCTGAAACGGCTGAGAAGACTGTAGCAAAGACTTTGTCCGTCCGTCTGTCGACGCCTTTTTCAACTCCGAAGCGGTACAGATAGAGATAAGCGGTTTTCACCATTCGATTCAGCATCCAGAAATTAGTTAAAATGAATTTAAAAAAAAGCCAGAAGTGTGAAGCGAAAGTAGCCAACAAGTCGCCGAAAGGCCAGCCCATCATTTATGAAATGGTACCAGATAGCGACAAACGGTTTTCACCATTAGATTCAGCGTCCAAAAATGAGTTGAAACGAATAAGAAAAGACCGGAAGTATGAAGCGAAAATGGCCCACATGTAGCCGGAATTAGTGGCCAACATGTGATCCCACGATCTATGAAACGGTAACCAGATAAAGACAGACGGTTTACACCATCAGATGCAGCGTCCAAAAATGAGTTAAAATGAATTTTTAAAAACCGGAAGTATGAAGCGGAAGTGGCACGGAAGACTAGGTAGTCGCTGCAGCTGCTTGTTTCGTTTAGTTGAATGCAGCCGTCTTTATTAGACTGATGTAACTACACCATACAGGTGCACCTGTTGGACCTATGGCAGGTTGTTTTGTTATCCAAAATAAATTACAAAAAAAAAAAAGAACGTAGCTTTCATCTATTGGTATCGGTGGAGTGGCCGTGATAATATTAGCCAATATTCCATTTCTCGTTCTGGGTCGCGACCCGGCGTGGCCAAATGTGGAACGACAGGTCGTAACTATTTACTGGGATAATTCACGTTAAAAATATGTGGAATATGTTTTAACCCAATAGAAAAATACAAAATACCACTCGTGCTAAGATTAATCCAGGCACGCCGCATCTCTGCGTGGGGGCGTCAGACGAACGTCTAATTGGAAAATCGTCTAATGGGATAATTGTCTAATATCTGTATAAATAAAAAAATCATCTAAACGGAATATCGTATAATGGACAAACGTCTAACTGGACAATAATATACCTGCGGTTGCTGATGTTATATGTAGAGCCGCAATGAGCGCGGCAGCGCGAGCGAGGCAGGGACTTTAGACGATTCTCCATTATACAAATTTCCTGTTAGACGATTTTTCATTACACGAATTACGTGTTAGACGACTTTCCATTATACTGTTACACGGTATACGTTCTTCCAATTATGCGATTTTCCAGGTAGACGATTACCCTTCGCCCCCTCCGCCGTGCAACAGCATTCCACGAGCATGACGCGGTGAAGCAGACGGCTTGTTCAAGCCAAGGCCGACTTGGGTAAGACTCCCATGTTTCTTCTTCTGACTAAACCCCAGTTCAGTCGCGTGCCGGAAAGTTGTCGCATTTTAGCTTTGTTTAGGTAAAATCAGATTCTGGCTATGTTGAACCAACTGTTGAATAATGTTATGGCCCGGACCCTGGAAACGAAATTCAATTTCAATTTTCAATTTTTCAATTTTTTCAATTTTTTCAATTTTTTTCAATTTTTTCCAGGAGGTATAGATTTTCGATGACATCTAGATTTGGGGTTTGGTTAACATCTCAGTAAAGTTTGGTGCAGTGGCATCCCAGGCCACTGCACTGTGCCTGAGGTTGGTGCTAATGACCTAGCTGTCGACGCGCCATTAAACCTCAATCCCCCCTGCCCCGATAGTTTCTCTCCCACACGAGCTCGCAACAAGGGAGGAAATAGGAAGCGATCGTTACAACCATGGACTTATATACTATCACACTATAATGTTCGCAGCCTATCTTGAGTTCTCCCCAGAACGAACACAGATAATCGATTGTAATTTTTTGGTAGCAGAGTGCCTTGTTGATATCCAAGATGGTTACAAAAACAATGGCGGCCGTCGATTAAAGCCGCCCCCTCCAGGAAGACGTAGCCGCTCATAAAATACCTGCAGGACTCAAGATACGCCGCTCACACAATAAACTCTGTGTTACAACATGGACACTTACACGTGGTTTTAGTTCCTGGTATCGGTTACCTCACGACAGAGAGTGACAACTTTTCTGCGAATCTGTTTTGAAACATTTACGTATAGGAGATATACTAGTTTTCCTCCATAGGCATAATTGGCACTTATTTATGTCATTAGGCTTACATTTGAGTAATTGAGCCTATAATTTGCCTTAGTGAAAATGTACTAATCAGTCTCTACTCTTTGCTCTCTACAAGATGACGAAAGTGCAGTTGCCATGGTTATGCACCTGTGACGTTAAACTTGATCGCCACGGCTTCGTACGTTTTAGATAGGCCTAGGTCAAAAGACGTTTAAGAAAAGAACTTAGTCAGAGCGCCATAACCATTTCAGAAGGCAAACTGTTCCGCACGTAGGCCACAGTGCACTAAATGCACTTGGCTGATACCTAAAGTCATGATAGAAGTGTCTAACTCGTAACTTACAACTTGACTGCACGGCAACTGATCCTTACCTACTCCTCCGACTCACCGGGGGCAGCTTATAGAATCAGAGTATACGTGACTCCTTACCGCTGGTTACAATTTCGTGCTATCCAAGCCAAATGACCATGGCAGTTTTTTCTGCAGCTCCTCGTCTCCTCAATCTTCCCACCCCACCCCCAGCTAATTACCCTGGCTTAATACTACATTTTAAATCTCTAATAAAGTTTTCTTTTAGTGTTTGGTAATGACAGCTAAAAGTCATTATTCGCCATAGCTCGAGTTAATGAGACTGAAGGGTTTGCGTTATCAAATTACTAAGAAGAATTACTCGGGTGGCTCGTTCCGCACTTTTTTTCCTTTTTTTTTTTTTTTTTGTATAGTATATTATAATCATGATAATTTTTTGCCCATTTCTTTTTTTTTTCTCTCATCTTCATTATGGCGCTTGCTCATCAACTGTTGCAAAACCTGGAGCAGCAAAGAAAAGCCAAACGAAATTTACTTTCGCAAATGAACGAACGAACGTACGATTTACCCAAGAAAAGGTGAATCGTTGCAAATTTGGAGGAAGAAAAAAAAGAAAAGAACCAAACGAACTCTGAAATACGAAACGGTAAGAAAACAAACAAAAAATCAATCCTTGGGTGGCCAATTGGTTGGGTGGGTTGGGGTGGGGAGGTGGGTTCATTAACCAAACCAAAGAAAAAGTATAGTCGAGGAACGGAAACCACTGTTCTTAACTATTTTCGATTTATTGAAGTGACGAGCATGTTATAAAACTGTACGTTGCCGCACAGTCCACTCAAAAAAGGTGGGTGTTTGTTTTAATGTAATTATCAATGAAAACAATGAGGTATTTCTCCATCGTCCAATGCTGATGACTATTTACAATTGTGACGCGCAATGCACAGTGGCATGCAGAAACAAAATTTGCTGCAAATATTAGAAATAAACTAAAGCTACACAATAGAGTCAACATTGTGAACGTGGGGGGGGGGGGGGGATTGAGGCTTAATGGCGCGTCGACAGCTTGTGAACGTAGGCTTACGCAGACTTTCAAATAGGGGGAAGAGAGCACACGTGAAAAAAAAAGTACCTTTTTATAAGAGGTACTTTGCTATATACTTTCGCCCAGTAATGAATGAACGTTTTGTCCCAGAAACCTTGCAGATGATCCCCGACGCAAATCGTAGGGCTCCCCTGATCCCCCCCCCCCCCCCCCCCCCGTTACTCTTTGCCCTCTGGGGTTACAAAAAGGCTTTAAAAGAGGTGGGGGGGAGTCGTGCCTGAAGCGCCTCAATGAGCGTACGCTCTTCTGTCAGCAGGGTTGGTTGTTGTTGTTGTTGTTGTTGTTGTTGTTGTTGTTGTTGTTGTTGTTGTTGCTGTTACTCTTTGCCCTCACCCGAAGAGAAAACGAATGAACAGATTTTCAAGTTTTATAGCTTAAAACGCAGGTGTGAACTAGGCCTAGTTCTTTTTGAACGCTATTTTTAGCGTATGTACTGCAATATTTTTGTTGTTGTTCTGCTTCTTTGTTAGTAATATTTTCCCCTTACCTACAGAGATTGGACCAATGAACCGATTTTTAAGTTTTCTAGCTTACAACGTAGGTGCCGTTTGCCTTGTGCTGCCTTTTGAACGCTATTTTAACGTGGCTACGATTTTCTTATTATCGTTGTTCTACTTGTTGGGGAAATTTCGCTTTCATCTAAAGATCGAACCAATGAACCGATTTTCAACTTTTATAGCTTAAAACGTCGGTATTGACAAGCACCCGGGCCTTTTGAACGCCATTTTAATGTGACTGATTTATTTCAAAAAGCCTTCTTTTTAATTATTTCACATCAAAATTTTAGTTGTTTAACTTACCTGAAATACCGCCAAGAAGAAAAAAACAGATCTTAGTATCGAAAAAAAACGCGAATGTAAGTCTTGAAAAAACTTAATGCTCTAAAGGAACAGATTAAAGAAAAAGACATGTAAGTCATCAGTGTAGCACTAACACGTGTTAAGGAAGCTCCAGCTTGTTTTTTTTGGGACGCTGGAGATTTTTTTTACACGTATTATTGCGACGCTGATGGCTTACATGTCTTTTTGTTTTATTTGTTCCTTTACACCATTAAGTAATTTTAAAGCTTGCAAAGCTGGAGGTTCTTTTACAGGTGTTAGTGCGACACTAACATGGCTAATATGTATTTTTCTTTTATCTGTTCCTTTAGAACATTAAGTTTTTTAAGGCTTACATCTGCTTTTTCTTTATACTAATATCTATTTTTTGATTGGAGAAATTTCAGGTAAGTTAAACAACGAGAATGTTGAGATGAACGTGTTTTGAGATTATTCAGTCATGTTAAAATGCCGTTGAAAAGGCTCTGGTGCTTGTTGATACCAAAGTTTTAAGCTGTAAAAGTTGAAAATCGGTTCACTGATTCGATAGCTTGGTGAAAGTAAAATTTTTGTTTTAAGGCTTATATTCGTATTTTATATGATTAACCGTTCTTTTTAATACTAATTACTTCCATATTCTTGTACTTTATGATTGTGGAAATCTTGATTTCCAAACTAATTGCACGGTATTTAAGTATTTGTTTGTATTGTAACCCTAGTCTACACGAGGTCTTGTAGCACCCGGTCTTGTAGTGTGAGGGTATGTCGCATTCGCTTGTTTATTGTCTTAAACCGTACCAATAATACTATTGAGTGTCTCCCTTGTTTTTTTTTTAGCCAGTGGGAAAGGGAGATTTTTTACGTAGCAGCCAATTTTTTACCAAGCGGGCCATTAATAAGTGATAAGTGCTGTTGTGCAAAAGTGATAAGCAGGAATCATAACTAGCTGGCACCACATAAAACTAGAATCGCATACTTAAACGTGCTACAAAAGGCTTAATTATTTGCTTATTAAAGAATGAGAAGCTAAATTAAGCATGTGAGATAAGTTTACGTTAGGTCATACCTGATTTTCGATGGGACGTAAATTGACTGGTGGTAACTACTAAGGAAAAATAGCGACTGAATTGGTCGTTAGGCCGGATTCATTTATTCTTGCGTTAAGTAACGTATTACACCATAATAAATACGCTTCACAGGAGCTATACCATATACTTACGTGTCAGCAGTGAAGCTTCAATAGAGGAATATACACATGAAGCTATTTTAGTCCTTATTCAGCGAGAAGCCTGTCGCTTTTCTAGCAACCAATAGGGCCGTAGGAAGGGTAATGCAAGCAAGGCGCCCGTCTAGGTCGCTTCCTTCCTGAGGGCGCCGCGCCGAATTGCTGCCAACCGCATAACCGTGGTAGTTGGTCGTAAACACACAGATATATTTTTTAGTGGATGGTGTTACACACAAGTTCAAACCACCGTTAGAAAGATGTGCTTAGACTTGATTAGTGTCGCTCCGCAATTTCTGGATGTTTGTTAACCGATTATTTGTTTTTTCTTTTAATCATCAGACACCCGAAAATAGAAATTATACAGAAAAAAACACTTAATTGTCCGCAATTTACAAAGTAAAAATGCAGTGCATAGGAAAATAAGGTTTATATGAGTGAAAAGCCTTATGCTTGACTGCTGATTTGTAATGCAATTGAAAATAGGGCGCTACGTATCCCCAAAACGTCGTTTGTTGTTGTGTATGTGCACTTTGCAGGCCTATCATTCCTGTAAACTAGTTATAGTGCTACTTTCTCCATTGTAGGTGAATAAGGTGGCGTTATGTTAACTTCTTTGCATGGTACCGTGTAACCGTGGAAATAGGTGCTAAATGGTGGGGGAGCACAAATATATTTTTTAAACTGATAGTATGGAACACACGTTACGTAAATGTACATTGTATAATAGTTAGTATTTAATGACGTAAGTCAATGTAACATACGTGAAACTCGAAGGCAAAGAGCATTAGCAGAGGTATTAATATACCACAACTACCGCTAGAACCTCCCGTAGCATTGGAAGAAGTAAGCTGCTGTATCTAGTTAACTTCCTAATGTATGGTTTTACTTTTAAAAAGACAAACTCACTCAACTTAGACACGTATTAACAGACAGTGAAACTTAATAGATATTTCCCGGCCGGGAAATCGAATTTTTTTTTATTTTTTTACTAACCGGAAAGGTTATTAATCATTTGTGCCACTACGGTCAGCTTCTTTATTTCAGCGAAAATGTTTCTCAATATATTTTTTTTGACTAAATGTCTTGACCTCAGCCCCCTCCCCCTCCCCAAATCTCCCTCCAACGATTTTTTTTTGCGAGGAGGTAAGATACATAAATCAAATTCAGTGTTCATACATTCAAAATTTCGTTATTATACGTTTAAAAAGTTTGTATGTTAGTGTTTTAGTTTTAAGAATGAAATGTACTGATTATTTTTTTACCGATACCAGCTACAGCAGTTCCCAAACCTTCACAGATTGACACTTGATTCTGCTACAGCACACATTATTATTTCATTGTTTGAATATTCCAAGAGAAAATGGAAAAACGGAGACGCCAAGGGGTGTGAGAGGGGGAAGTGGACGGATGAATCTGTTTCCTTACTTTTTAATGTGTTTTTTCTCTTCTTTTTTCTGCCTTTTCCTCAGTAGCTCTTGCTTGATCTGGGTTCTTCCGACAGAAGAGAGTCTCTAACAGTTTTGTGATTAATGGCGTCCGTTAACGTATCGTTGTTCGTTCGGGGGAACTTGTGAAATTTAATAACAGCCTTCTCGGAGCATGATGGACAGGAAAATTACGCGAGACTAATGATGGATTACATTGGGATTAGGAGTAATTCCTGCTGAGCGAATGTCGGCAGTGGGAGTTGTGGCGTGGGAGTGGGAGCGACGGGGGGGGGGGGGGGGGGGAGTGTGATTTGCCGTAGGATTCAGGGGCGGTTGGGGTACTCTGGTCAGACAGATGGGAATAGAATTCATTTCGGTTACGTGTCAAGAAAAGCCGAGAAATCTGTCACGGTTTTTTTCTTTCCCTTTTTTTCTTTTTGACTTCTCGGTTTCCAGATGAGGAAAAGTCAAGCATATACATGTACATGCGCACGCACACATAAGACGCACACACACACACAAAAAAAAAATGTAAAAACCGAAACGGGAAAAAAAAACGAATTAATAAGGGTCGGTAGAAATGTCAAAAAGCTAAATTGTGGAAAGGGAAAAATGTTTTCTGTTTCGTGTTCTATTTTCTTTTTCGACTACCGTTTAAATAAAGCCTTAGCAAAAACTACACAGAGAAAAACACGGGGAGTTCGGTAATTACATTTTATGACAAGCGTAGAAAGCAAGCGGGGAGCTTCTCGTAGGCTACTGTTCTTTCGCAGAGCCTCCTAGAGTAAAGGCCGTATGGGTTGTGTTTCTAAACTAGAGGGAAGTGAGAATAATTTTCTTAACTCGAGGCAACTGAGCCAAACTCCTCCCGTGTGACGTACGCATGACGTCATGAAGCTGAGCCAAGTGAGGCACATTTTTTCGTGCTCAGTGTACTCTCACTTCCTGGTCCAACATGGCTGCCAACACCGGCAGTAGATGAAATGGTCGTGTTTCTCAACTGTAGGGAAGTGAGATACAGAAAATATCTAAACTTAGAAACAAAATCCTATTAACAACAGAGACTAATAAGCATCTGTTTGTTGTCACTAATATTTCTCTCGCTGAAAATAGGTGTGACAGCGATATATTGCTAATTTGTCTTCTCTTAAAGGCGCCTGTTCACGATTTCGATAGCGCTGCCAATATTCTAAACACAGCATCCACGTTATAGATTCTCCGTCATCCAATATGCCGATGTAGGTCATGTGATCTCGTTTTAGTTATGAAAAACGTAGCACTGCTGCGAATAGTGTCGTTCCATTTTTAATTTACCGCTATTTTCTTTAAATTGTTCGAAGATTCTACGGTGCGGCAGCTAGGAGTTGAAAAGGTGAAAAGGCGCCTTTAAAAAGCCGATTGAGACATTCTAAACTGGTCCCTTGTGATGACGTTATGGACATGGCTATAAGAGGAATCCTTTTCACTCTTCCCTACAGTGTTTAGAAACACGACCATAGTATGCTTTGCCTTCCACAGTGCTCCGCTAGAATGTGACATAAATAGCGGCTCGGCAGAGTTGCTGAGTGGCGCCATCAGATGGCAGACTTTGGAAACCTCGTCGGTTAGTTGACAATTGCGCCGCTTGACGTTGAGGTGGCAGCATCTGCCAATCCTGCTCCGCCGTTGATTTTAGTCGCCTTTTTTAGTTTGTTCTCGCATAGCCTCTGCTTTTTGTGGCACCAGTCTGTCTCTATCCGCCGTTGGTCTTCCGTACACCCGAAACAGCTGGGAAGACTATAGCGACGACTATTTCCGTTCGTCTACTTTGTCAGTGGTAGTCAAGTGGGCTTAAAAAACACGGCAAATTAAAGCACCGTTACTTCCTTAAATTTTAATATGCTTTCTCAACGTATCTCGATGAAATCATAACATTGGATCGCCGCATTTAACCACTACAGGAACACTCAATCGTAAAAAAAAAAAAAGGATTCAGTTTTAGACACACCTTAGCCTCATTTAAAAAGATGACTCGACAACGAGTTCCATCGAGGAATAGGCCTATTCTCGAACCCAATTCTCTGTCAGCTGCTACCTACGACATTAAAACGGCAGATAAAAAAAAATTAGGCCTAAATTCTTTTCGGCCAAAACTAGACCAAAAAGCAAGCGCATTTTTAACCGACAATTGTAATAGATTACATAATAGAGATCGCTATTGCAGTGCGTGACAGAGGTGTGCGCCTCAACATTTTCGTTGAAAAAGTGGCGGAAGTGCACAGAAGACCGGTTTTGACTAGGCAGTCTTTGCAGCCACTTGTCTGAAGTACAAAACCGTGCTCTACGTTTCATTCTACAACTTTAATTACTAACCTTTGAAACTCTTTGTATGTCTATATGACTGTCCAGACGATTTCTTAAAAACTGCTTTAACACATTCCGGCCCCACATTCCCCCATTTTGTGCTCAATCTCCCCCCCCCCCCCGTAGCCCCGTAGTATTATTGTATATAACTCTGTGCTGGAGCCTAAATGGGTTAGCTGCAAGGGGCACTGCAGAGAGAAACAGAAGAGCGTCATACTAAAGCCGATGCTGTGAAGAGTGATTTCTGAGACCTAAAACGCGCGATTTTTGTTGTTGGAGAAAACAACGTTATTTTAAGCCTAAGAAATCTGCTCTTCCGTTATTTTTCCCTCCATTTTTATGTAGTGCACCTTGTAGTTATGCCCTCCAAAACCCATACTGGTGCCAATCTGGAGCCAATATGGCGGCAAATGTCACTGCACTATCGCATAGACACAAAGTACTATACTTATAGTGAAAGGGATGAAACCAGACAAAAGTCATATCGTGGAACAGACCGTACCTGTATTGAATTCGCATTATTAATAATCACTGGAACTCGCGCTGAACGCCTTTATTGCTAACTTGTCTCGCGTTCCATGTCATTATTTGTACCACTACGTTGTCCAGAGCTATCTGAGAAGCCTTTTAGCAGAGAGGTAAAGGCCCCGGCCATTACCGGAAGTTAACTAGGATTGCAAAAACTGAAAAGCTTCCCAGATCGCTCCGGGCAACCTAGTGGTACAAATAACGATTTAGAACGTGAGACAATTTAACAATAAAGACGTTCAGCGTGAGTTCCAGTGATTATAATAGTGATTATATATATAAAAAAAAATTTTTTAAACGGAATGTTTTACGGTATGACTTCTGGCTGGTTTTACCCCTTTCATTGCATGTATAGTAAGTGTTCCGTATTCACGCGGCGCGCGAGCAACGACGACTTTTTTTTTTACCTTACTTTACTTTACTTACAGTAGCGCGGCGATGTCGTACAGGTTTCTCAGTCAAATTCAAAATTTAGAAAAAGGTGTATAACAAAGTGCAATAGAGTATAAATAGACAGGTTTAAATAAACAATATAAGTACTTATTTCAAGAAACCGTATGAGGCATACCTGTTGAAGGGCAAAAAAGAAAACCTAGCTACAAAACAAATAATTAGAAAATAAATAAATAATGTACATAAATTTATACCAACAACTAATAGACTAGCTTTTCTTTCTTTACGTGATACGGGTTTTTTAGCATGTTTTTGTTTCTGATAATGTTTAATTTTGTTTACCATATTATCTCTGATGGAGGTAGTCTTGTTTCTCATAATGTTTCCGATTTTTTTTTGGGGGGGGGGGGGATATGTTCCTGATATGACCGTGATACTGTTAATAATGTTTCTGATATTGTTAGCATTGTTATATTTTCATTTGCTGATTTTTAGTGGTGTTATCAGTTGCAAGTGTGTAGGCGAAGTGTCTAACCATATCATATCAAAAACCAAAACTGGTAAAAGGGGCCGCCAAGTTCCGAATGGTTCGATCCTTCAAAGGAGTGATATCAACACACCAAAACATTCGCCAAGTTAAACGCACCGCTTAATAGTTCGAAGGTTAAATGAAAACTAGAACATTGCTACTTTTGGTAGCAATGTTCAAGTTTTCATTTAACGTCCAAAGGCTAAGTGTCCAACCATATGTTCCTGATTTGCTTTCAAACTATCTCACTGTTTCAACGCAATATTGTTGTTTTTTCCCTCGCACCATGTCCTTGCATATTTTTATGTTGTAATCCGGTACACACAAGTTTTTACAGAAATTCGGGCCGATTGTTAAATAAACCTATTATTATTATAAATAAGTATATCAGGACATGATTTGGGACAATCAATTCATCAGGTAGAAAGAGAACTGCCGGTTAGTATTAACCGACGCAAAACGATCAAGTGAGTTTATAAACAAGTTGACATTTGGGGCTTCCGCCACGTGTTGGGGTAATGCGTGCCAATAAGAAATAATTCGGAACAAGAAAAAGCCTCCGGTTTGATTTTTTGAATTACTGGTTTAAAAAGTTTCCGTGAGTGACCTCCAGCGGATGTTTGTGAAAAGCGCATTAAGACTGGTGCCCCCAAAAGTACTAGAGGTACGAATTTTAAAAAAAGAGTTATCAGGTTACCACACATAAGACGCCACCAGATAGAATATAGGTTTAAATGCTGAAGCCGCCTGAGATAAGAGTGGTACCTGATACCTTTCACATTTTTGGTAACTCGTGGCTGAACCTTTTCTATTGTGTGCGCGGCGTATCAGTCCTGCGGGAAGGGGGTGACTTTAATCGACGGCCGCCATTGTTTTTGTAACCATCGTGGATATCAACAAGGCACTCTGCTGCCAAAAACGTACAATCGATTATCTGTGTTAGTTATACGACGAACTCAAGATAGGGCAAGCACACTTTAATGCTACATGATGTTTTATAAGGATTGGAAACCATAACTCAGCTGCGTTTATTCAAGAATCGGACAACTGAGAGATAAGCATAGTTTCAAATAAATTTTAGAATGTCTAGATGTAACGCCACGATTGATCATGCATACAAGTGCCGTAGCTTAACGTATACTAATGTAATTGTCCAATTTTAAATCATTGTTAATAATAATGCAAGGTCGGCAACCTCAGGAATAGAAGGTCTGGTAGGGGATTATAACCCAATTAATAAGTGTAGTTGGGGTTATTATCTGAGATGGAATGACCGATGGGTTGGTGGGTCAGTGGGTCAAATGGGTCCCATTTTTATCATGGGTCAAGGGGGTCGTGTGTCAAGACCGTTCACCCACCGACCCTCTGTAATGTTACGGTAATTAGTAGTTTTACTAATGCTCTTTAAAAAAATATTTCTTACTCTTTGAAATATAATATTTTTGTTCTAAGTTGATTTTTAATCGAAACCAAAGCAGGAAAAAACAATTACTGGCACATATTGTTAAACTAGCTTAACACTGTTACACGCACGATCTATTGGATTTTTTTTTTTAGGTTTAATTTAATGAACTGCAAAGCATATTTTTTGCAGGAAGCTACTGTAACACTGTGTTGTGTTTATTTAGTAACTAGCGGAAGCCCGTGCTACGCACGGGTGGTGTTTGGTGCACCGTTAAAAGCACTGGGACGATTTCCAGTGTCATTGTGCAGCGTGTCACTCATGTTTAATTCCATGCTTCATTAACATTAAGTTTCTTTAAGCCTAATTTGTGTATGCTGGATGACAAACGCTGATGTTCGTTCCCTTCGCTTACTCAATCAGCGCATCTCCCTTACCACTGTAAACCTTTTTTTCCTCTTGCCTTCAGTGTCAGCGTGGTGACAGGCCCTGCATCAGGCTACGCTGAAATAAATAAATAGGCATTGGAGACATTGTAAGGGAGGATTAAACAAACGAAGCTTCAACAATCAGAAGAGGGCGAACGGGCTCATTCTTTCCACGGTAGCAAAGAAAAAGGGCGAGCGATCGACAATGAAAACGGATATTTGCTCTATCAATTACTTGCGGCCGTCTTGTGGCGGCCGTCTTGTGGCCGTCTCGTTGCTGTCCATCCCACGCGACAACTCGATTTTATTAATAAAGATTGATTCTTTAAAATTGGACTGTTTGAAATAACATTGCATGTATTTGCATACTGTATTGTTTTTTCATAGCGTGGCTGCGTCGTGGACAGTGGGTCACATTTTCTTCTTTATCGGGTGGGTCAAGTGGGTCGTGGGTCAGAGCTCGAGTGGGTCAGGCGGGTTATGGGTCGAAAAAAGTGACCAACTTCCATCTCTGATTTGTTATAACCCAAATGTAATATACGAGATTTCTGGGGATGAATGGGAAGGCGCCACTCTCACGATTGAAAATACAAGTTGTCAATTTGTTTCTGAAATTTTGCCATGTCTTCAGGCGAACATACGACATGCTTAGATTTAATATCATCAGCAAATTTGTGGAGACAGTTGGTAAGCCAAAACTGTTTAAAGAAAATCAAGAATAGAAGGGGACCAAGTACGGATCCTTGCCTTACTCCACTTGGGACAGAAGACGAGCCCCTGCGTCCTAACCGAGACGAGATACGACGCAGGACGTAAGAAAGTTTGTCCTCCTTTAAAACTCCCACGCTTTGTATCCCATTTTTGCAGTAAAAGGTCCCTCTTACTTCGTTCTAACAACATTACAGGGCCAAACGTTTATCCCCTTAACCAAACAACTTTCCTACCAGTTTCACTTTTAAATGAGACCCATTTTGTTCGGTTGGTTCGCCTTGCTTTGCTTGGATTTACACTTAACGGTTAACAAAAGGAAACTGGCGAAAAGTGGTAATTCGAAGGAGAAAATTTAGAACGGTTCCATTATGTTTCGGGTGACGTGCTTTGTTGGAAAGGTGGCGTTGCCTTGGCCTCGGTCCAGCAACCGACTCGAACTGCATCCTTTGCAACAAAAGAACCCTGCGTTACGTGACGTTGGGTGTGGAGGGGGGTGGGGGGATGGAGACGGCGAGAGAGGGGACGGGTGAAGGGAGAGGAGAGAGAGGCCTTTTTCAATCTACTCCCGTTTCAGGACAAATTCCCAAGAGGAACGCTTAAATATCCGGTCCTTGTCCGTGCAATACTCTCCCAACGTCCGAACGTACGGGTAAAATACGACTCCCCTTACACGACAAAAGGAACAGCGCACATCCCTAACTCAGTCTCACTGTTTCAACACGTTTCTACTTAAGTCTCGGAGAAGCAAAAGAAAGAAGGTAACCAAGGCAACAACAACAAAAAAGAAAGACAGAAGAAAAAAGGTAAAGAAAAGAAGAAAAAAACGAAGCTTTAAGGGGGAAAAGCGGACTGAATCCCGACCGTTACTGTCCGCTTTATAATTATTGTATAATTATCGTGATAACAGTACGAGGAAAACAACGAGAGATTTTCGTTAGGATGTGCCTAGCTATGATAGCTAGGCACATCCTAACTACTATAATAGCTACTAGTTTGACTGTACATGGCAGCAGGGCCGTAGGTGTTGACCCCTCAGACCCCGCCGGGGAACAGGGGGAGGGGCACTCAAACGGGGAACCCCAGAATTCCAAGTGCGCGTAACAAAATATTTTTAAACTACCTTACTTCAGTTCGACTATGGATTGTTAGTTCTTAGTTCCCCTGACTGGCTAATCTACGCAACTTAAAGAGACTAGCGTTTACTAGATGTCATATTCACCTGGTGCCCGGATGTGTAAACATGACGAATTGTTCGAATCAACAGCCGATGATGATATTAACATGTGGGTTTAATAAGACCATGGGGCATTACATCTCTGAGCCAGCACAAACGTACCAAGGCTCCATGCTTCGACTCTTTAGCAACCAAAGATTAGCCTTAGGGGCTTCATAGAGAAACGCATCCAAGCTGAGAGCAATGCAGGAGAGGCCAGGTTGGTGTGATGGCAACTGCCTCGGGGAAGGCAACCATGACATGGAGATGAGAGAGGCAGCACTACACATACGTATCGTTCTGCACTTCGCACAACACCTTACTAGCGCCCATGTCGCCAAAAAGCGTTCCGGAGAAAGTTTAGACCTCTCCAACCTTAAACGAATACCAATGCGTCCAATAAGCCTGTTTGTTGCTTTCCGTACTTCTGCATGAGGATGAACAGCCACATTTTTTACGCACACCTGACGCAAAAGTTCCTTGCCTTCTAACAGGAACACGAAGGCCCAATTATCTCGCTCAGAAACTGGTATAGGGTGGAAATACAAAATCGTAGACTCGTGGATCGATTGTATGTGGAAAATATCTCCATTCCACTGACAAACTAACTGGGCAAGCACACATTCAACATAAGCAACAACTTCTTGGGCATTCAACAACATGGGCAGGTGCTCGACCAATTGTGACTACTATAAACTGGAAACTCGCCCTGAATCGAATGCCTTGCAAGGAGTTCTTCCGTAAAATTGGCATTATCCCTTCTCCAAACTGCCGTACATGTCCTTCATGTCCGCACATGTCCTTTTGTATTGTCCTAATGTGTGGCAGTTTGGAGAAGGGATAATGCTAGTTCTACGGAAAAACTCATTGCAAGGCATTTGATTCAGGGCGAGTCTCCAGTTTATATGAGTCACAATTGGTCGGGCACCTGCCCAAGTTGTATGTTCCCAAATAGTCTTCCAAGGCTACTTAGAAAAGCATGTTTTGGTTCAGGCAATACATTTTCTCGGCGTAGCAGTTGATAAATAGGGGCCGACTTGCAAACAACTTCCCAGTAAAAATCTTCGAAGTGATCTTTTATCGTCATGAAACTGATCTTAATCAGTCGGTAAAAAGGAGTCCTTTCACCAAAGTGAAGCTTCCCGCTTGATGCCCACTCAGGATACAGTTGCCTTAGAGAATATCCCAAATAGAAAATGCCAAATCCTCTCCAGAAAATGTCCTTCCGAAACAATCGAGCTGTAAAGAGAATAAGAAAAGCCTGGATGCTTTCCAAAACTTGAGGGGCATCAAGCTCACCCGCCTTGACTTCATTTAGCAGAAATTTTCTAGAAATGGGTCCCCGTGCTGCATCGTTCCACATAAAGTTGAAGAAAAAGCGTTTCTATACTTCTGCACGAGGATCAACGCCCACATTTATTACGTACACCTGACGCAAGAGTTCCTTTCCATCTCCTAACAGGAACACAAAGGCCCACTTAACTTGGTCAGAAACTGGTAAAGGATGGAAATACAAAATCGTCGACTCACCGATCGATTGCACGTGGAAAATATCTCCAATCCACTGGCAAACTAACTAAGTAAACACACACATAAATATTAGTATCAAGGACATAACGACATGTGTGGCAGTTTGCAGAAGGGATAATACCAATTCTATGAAAGAACTCGTTGCAAGGTATTAGATTCAGGGCGAGACTCCAGTTTATATCAGTCACAATAGGGCGAGCACCTGCCCATGTTTTACGTTTCCAGACAGTCTTCCAATGCCACTGAGGAAGCAGGTCATTGGTTCAGCAAATTCCATTTCTCGGCGAAGCAGTTGATAAAAAAGGGGCCAACTTGCAAATAACCTCCCAGTCAAAATCTTCAAGTGATCATTTATCTTAATGAAACTGTCCTTAATCAGTCGGTAAAAAGGAATCATTTCACCAGATGAAGGTACCCGCTTGATGCCCACTCAGGATACAGTTGTCTTAGAGAGAATCCCAAATAGAAAATGCCAAATCCTCTCCACAAAATGTCCTTCCGAAACAATCGAGCAGTAAGGAGAATAAGAAGAGCCTGTATGCTTTCCAAAACTTGAGTGACATTGAGCCCACCCGCCTTGATTTCATTTAGCACAATTTTTCTGGAAATGAGTTCCCGTGCTGCATCGTTCCAAATAAAGGTGATGAAAAGGCGTTCGATCTTCTTCAGGATGCGATCATTTGTTGGAAACACAACTCCCACATATGAAATAATTGGCAAGACCATTACTCGTATAAGGCTAACTAACGTTCTTCCGAAATGAGAAGCTGCACTTCTTCCAAGGTTCATTCTAGAACTACATTTAGAAAAGCATTCTTGCCAATTTTGTGGGCCAGGATCATAGTAAATAGAAAACCATAGCCCAAGAGAGTGAACAGCTTCCCCAGACCAGCTCACTGGAAGTGCAGACAATCACTAGCTGATCACCAGCCAAAAGTAGTACTACTTGAGTTCCCAAAATTTACAAGACTATCAGCAAAACTTCTGTGCTGATCAAGAATGATTTTAATCTGGTATAAGGACACAGCATCCAAGGCTGTAAGAAAAATGTCGTCGGCACACAAGCTAATATGGTAGTCTTTAGTTGTGTTCGGGATGTGAGCTCCTTTTATCTCCTTGTCATTTTGAATGGCAGTAACGAGAACTTCAACATAAATGATATAGAGAAGAAGAGACAATGGGCAGCCCTGCATGACCCCGCCCTTAATCACAAAGCACTAAGTTTTTGAACCGTTCACTTGAACATAACTGCTGACTTTCCGGTACAATGTCCGAAGTATCCCGATCCACTGTTGGCTAAACCCATATCTCTGCAGCACTT
Source organism: Lithobius niger (assembly GCA_023313725.1). Lineage (NCBI taxonomy): Eukaryota > Metazoa > Arthropoda > Chilopoda > Lithobiomorpha > Lithobiidae > Lithobius > Lithobius niger. The sequence continues at coordinate 23,166 of JAHWFP010032604.1, forward strand.
TCCAAAGGACACTATTTATAACTTTGTTAAGTACATTTTTTTATCCAAAGCGATAAGGGGCAATTGCCCTCCTCTCTCTGTGTAATGGTCACAAACTGAGCGTATAAGAATCAAATTATCTTGGATTCGTCTTCCTGGGACAGATTAGGTCAGGTTAAGTGAGATCAGGCTGGACAGTTTTGGTCGAAGTCTTCCAGCTAAAACTGACGCTAACAACTTGTTATCTGTGTTCAAAAGTGAAATAGGGTGCTAATTGTTTAAGGAATCCAAATCTTCATTCTTTTGGGGAACCAGAACAATCACTCCATCATGCTGCATTGAGTCCCCCAAAGTTCCCTTATCAAGCATGTGATTAAACACTTGGGTGTTAACAGGTCCAAGTACATTCCAAAAGGTAACATAAATTCCCTTGGAAGACCATCACATCCAGGACTTTTGTTGTTTGCCATTTTATCCAAAGCAGCACTGACTTTAGCCAAATTTACAGGAAGGGCCTTGTCGTCCGAAGTACCATCGTCAAGAGAGGGAAGGTGTTCAAAGTAAAAGTTTTCATATCTGCAGTCGGTAGGGACCTCATCGTACAGATTTGAGAAGAATAGAAAGATTTCCTTCAGAATAGTTTCAGGTTTTGTAATAGTATGACCATTATTATCACTGAGGGAATCCAGTCTCTTCAATAGTCTGTTTCCTCTCAAGAGTCTTGCGTTCCATCTTTAAAATCTTTAAGCTCCAGGTCTGAAAGAATTTTCTCCACTTCCGCTTACGTGCTATAGTTAATGTATGGGGGGTTTCAAGATCCTGCTGTAGTAAATCCTAAAAATCCTTGCGAATAACTTCATTATGAAGAAGGGAAGTATTAAGTTTCCAATAGGTTTTGCAGGCAGCCATCTTAAAGTTGCACAATTCAAGGAGTAAGCCATCGTGGTCTGATACAGTTGAACCGCAGATCTCACAGCGCACAACTTTATTAAAAAGCATTTCAGAGACCCCGAAGTAGTCAAGGCGAGATGAACGTGCTCCTGAATAGGTAAAACCTGCAGTGTTTGGATGGAGTTGTCGGAAAACGTTGGTAAGAACATTGTCTCGAAAACAGGCACCCAAGAATTGTCCACCATCATACAAGTTAGGAGCACCATCACGTTCAAAGAGGGGATTCATAGTTGCATTGAATTCTCCAGCTGTGATAATTGGACAAGCTGTAGAAAAATAAGTGGGCATTCCTTGATTGGGAGCATAAACATTAACAATACGAACGAGTTGATTATTAACTTTGACGTCAAGGGCTTGAAGTCTCCCTTCGACGTCATGAAAATGCCTGATGGCAGTAGCACAAGAATTTAGATTCAGAATCCCAATTCCAACTATCGAGAGGTCCACAATTCCAGAGCTCTGACTTTGCCATAACCAATTTCTCAAAGGGAGCAAGATCAACGTCGAGATGACAGTGAGTTTCTTGCACCAGAAGAATATCTACATTCAAATGGAGAACCCAATCAGCAATAATTTGTTGTCATATCGTAGACCGGAGGCCATTAGTATTAGCAGAAAGAATCTTGAAAGCGATAAGTACAAAGATTCTATAGTCTCACCGTTTCAACGACTAAACACAGATGATCAAGAGAAAAGCAGAATCCGAAGACCAGATGGCTGCGATATTTAAGTTCATCTCCTTTATGGATTATTTCCGTTCATCGATCACACTGAATCGAAACAGAGTCCAAAAACTGCTGATACCGAGTGTCCTTCCCAAGTTTTTTGGCATCTACTCATTGCCTGTCAGATGGAGTCAGCTTGTTAACAGCAATAACCTTCTTGTGTTGAACTCTGAATTGCTGTAGGAAAATATCGTCTTGTAAAACATTGTAATTCCGCTCGCAAAAAGGGCACTTGAAAAGAGAGCCAGTGGTGGATTCTGCGGCCATCCTCTTGCTTCTGGATTTTTATCGAGGGAAGCTCAGGTTCTGCTCAACACTCTCATGGACTCTGCTCACGTCGCTTCTGCGATGGCTCGCATTCTGATTTTCAGTAGAACAAGACTCAGTACTCAGTCCTCGGTCCTCGAGGGCTAGGAGTCAGAGATAAAGTGGTATTTGGGTTCTCTTCTAAAATTTTGTCCTAGGGCTTCCTGTGATATTGGGAGACACACTACTCGTTAGGGGATCCTTAGTTGATGGTTTGGAAACCAGGGAAGAACACCTACAATGGTCAAAATCTACAGAATCTTTTTGAGATGTGGGGGAAGAGCAAGAATGAAGCGGGGGGGGGGGGGAAGCTTACATTCAAAAGTGTAGAAAGGTACACTCCCAGAGAGTTCCGTATAGACATCGTTTGAAGGTCGTGGACTCGCAAGAGAGGAACATCTTTGTTCAGGATCCGATCCCTCGGGAAAATGAGTTACCCCAGGAGAGCTGGTCCTAAACAACGCACACTTCCCATCACTAATACTAGAAGGGCTGTCACGGAATTCATCCCTAGGTCGTTTATGTGACTCTTCTGCAGTGCATTCCCCCTTCGCAAAGCCGGAAGAGCAGTATGCACTGCAATATGAACCTCATAAGCTAGCTTCTCTGATGGGAGCAAAAAAGTCATCGGAGGAACACAAGTTCTTCATGTGTAGGAGCTGGGGGGTATTGTCTTCATTACTAATAGCCGAAAGCAAAGTACATCCGTCTCCTGCAAAGGTCTGTTCAGGATCCACATGGTCAGATTCAGGAGCAGAAACAGTCACTCCTCCAGAGTCACCCTGCGTCTCTGAGAGGCAGAAAGGATCTGGATGCTATGCCTTTGGAGGGTCTTTAATGCTACTGGTTGAAGTATGAACATCATTTACCCGAAAAGCCTCAATACCAGCGGTTGAATGTTCGGAACATTCTATCTACTCATCGTCCGATGCCTGTGATGCACTATCAAATTCTTCTATTTCACGAGAGGCACCCTGGTCAAGGAACGCAGTAGTTGTATATCGAATGTCAAATGTTTGGTGGTGCAATGTCGCACTCGTCTTAGTGAGATCAGGGTTGTGGGACTGGTAGCCCTCAACACTGGAAAATAAACTTTGGGAAGCAATCATTTCCCCATTTTCCTGTGACCCATTCTCAGCATATACTTCTTCAGGTTTGCCTTGCATCAGAGCATTCCTGACTTGATTTTGGCCAGAAATAACATCTAAAACTGGGTAACACGGCATTCTCATGGCATTAACGTACCTATTTTTCGGGCAGTCTGTGAAAACATGATCAATTTCTTTACAAATTTTACATGGTGCCTCAAATTCAGCAATCCCATGATCAAACGCTTTCCAGTTGTCGTATCATGCTGCGCTACACTCAGCATTGAGATGAGAACTTAGACCACACCGAAAACATTTACGCTTCACACAAGGATAAAAAATTGTGCCCCGGCAACCAAAAACAGTAATTTGGCTGGTTCAATCATCTCCGTAAAAGTCATCCTTGCAAACAATATGCCAGTAGCCACTTTTTTAAACCTGTGTTCATAATTTTGTTTCCAAATATCTCCAACCCCATCATACAATTCAATTTCTCTCTTCACTGACCCCAAATGGATGTTAGGTGGAAAACCTCTAATAGTAATAACTTTACTCTTAGGCTTGGGAGTGGTAACGTCTACTGCCACCCTACTAACTTGGAGTTGATCTTGTTGGAGAAGCTTACATGGTGCCTCAAATTCAGCAATCCCATGATCAAAAGCTTTCCAGTTGTCGCTACACTCAGCTTTGAGATGAGAACTTAGACCACACTGAAAACATTTACGCTTCACGCCAGGATAAAAAATTGTGCCCCGGCAACCAAAAACAGTAATTTGGCTGGTTCAATCATCTCCGTAAAAGTCATCCTTGCAAACAATATGCCAGTAGCCACTTTTTTAAACCTGTGTACATAATTTTGTTTCCAAATATTTTGTTGCACAAATCCTCATCACGCAATTGAATGTAATATTCATCATCACCTCGTTTAACTAAGCATAATGCTTCTAACTTAGGGGGAATCTCAGTAGCAAAGTCATCACCAATAGTATTGCAAATTCTATCTAAAATCACATGAGGATGCATATCAGCAGTAGCTTTAAGGGACAGTACCCTATCCCAACATAAAGCTGCACTGGCCATAATAGAACCATAACAACAAGAGCACCAGCCCAAGCAAAGTCCCAAATGCAAACGCACTGGACAAAGAAAAAGGAAACAAAAGAAAAGCCGAAAGTAACAACCTGGTCCAACCACAACTGATTTAATACGTATACTGGGACTATAGGTAAAGAAAAAAAAAAGCACTACAATATTATGAGGAATTACAATTTAAACAAACCGAAAAACCAACTCAAACACTCCTACATTAGGAAGAATTAAACACTAAGCAAACTTCTCCAACGTCAGGAGGAATAAATTTTAAACAAACACTAGTTCACATAACACCCACTGGGGGTCAGCCATGCTTACCACAGGACGCACTTCCAACAAACCTATCCAGACGACATGCTTAGTGTTGACGGGAAACCAGAGTTTTATTTTATTGTCTCACTGTTTCAATGATTAATCACAGATGATCAAGAGAAAAGCAAAATCTGAAAGAAGATGTGACCACTTTGTGTACGAAGGGCAGATGGCTACGATATTTTAGTTCATCTCCACCATAGAACATTTCCGTGCATTGATCACACTGTGTCGAAACGGAATTCAAAAACTGCTGATACCGAGGGTCCTGTCCAAGTTTTCTGAACTCCGCCCATTGCCTGTCAGATGGGACCAGCTTGTTAGCAGCGCTAACCTTCTTGTGTTGAACTCTGACGGACGTGCTGTAGGAAAATATCGCCTTGTGAAATATTTTGCAGAAAATCTGAAGATATGTACACCTTTGGGCATAAAAAATGATCGTTTTCATTATACTGGGGCTTTAAACAATGCCATTCAACAATGCCACTCTTTGGCTTCAACAATTAAGAATTCTTTCCGCCTTCAGTGCCGTATGTTCTTATTTACAACAATGAAAAAGTTTGCTTTGTTGTTGGCTACTTAAACCTCGATACCGCCTGGGAATCTGGCTGTTGAAACATAGGGCCTTAGGGCTTCGGGCAGATGACCAGGAGTGGTTAACGCTCGTTAAACCCTTTAACCCTTTTTTAACCTCGATACAGTGCGATCATTTTTTATGCCCAAAGGTGTACAGTTCGTGACTATATAGGCCTAGAATAAAGTAAAACTCATCCGATAGTTTCATTGTTAGTGTTCCTTCACTTGTTGAAAGCGAATAAAAATATTGGACTCTGTGGTAGCATTGATCACTTGCAGAATGAAGATTTGGGATCTCGATTGTGGAAAAGATGCTCCCTCCCAAAGATAAAAGAATTGGGTGTTGCTGCAGATTTAGATGGTCAACAGTGGTCAACACTTGCTTTAGTAGAATATGCTCCTGTGGCGTCACAGATAAAAGCAACCAACATTAGCCATCCCCCTTCTTAAAGGCACCGTTTCACCTTTTCAACTCCTAAATGCAGCACCATAGAACCTTCGAGCATTTATAGCGGTAAATTAAAAACGGAACAACACTATTCACGGCAGCACCGCGATTTTCATAACTAAAAAGAGATCACGACCCACATCAGCCTATTGGATGACGGAGAATCTGGAACGTGGATGCTGTGTTTAGAATATGTGCAACACTATCAGAATGATGAACAAGTGCCTTTAACTGCAGAAAATCTGCAATTCATGAAATGTATTCCACCAGACTATAGAAAATCTGTAAAGTATAAGTCTCATTCCATCAGTCTGCAGAAATGTGTAAAGCGTCAAATGTGTAGTCCGTCAGACTGCAGAAAAATTTTGAAGTGCCCTTAGCTAGAATATTCTGCAAAAAAATTGCAATTCAGCAAAAAAACTGCAGTATTCTGCAAAGTTTCCGCAGGTCATTTTCAGCTGGGTTTAATACAAAATTTGACCCTCAATAACGTTGCAAATGTGTTACTAGTTTCTAGTTTTTTCTAGTCTGCTCATCCCCATGTTAATATTCCCAATAGGGTGACTATTTACCGATAACGACATAGCAGGAAAGCTTCCATCTATGAAATTTTAACGAATGGCTGCAGTACGGTAAGAATTGCATACCTTTTCAGGTTTACAGCATGGAGGTATAACGGGAATGGCGGGGGCATGACGCGTATATACGAAATATTGTTATAACCATTGTTAGTATTGTCGGCATCATATCTGATTGGACGGCTAAAGTTCGGACAATGACAACATGTGTATTGAACTGCGTAAGCTATTTAGACAAGTATCTAGAAACACGCTAGTGTAGTCACACATTTAAACAACGTTGCCAAAGAAATTGTGTATACGTCCAATTCACGAAGCACAAACAAAATGTCAAAATAAAGGCCAAAACTGGTAAAGAGGCCACCAAATTGAGAATGGCTCATCCACACAAAGAGGTGATATGAAATAAATAAAAAATAAATTAAAAAATTAAAACAAAACCAAAAAACAAAAAAAAAGGCGAGTAAGTTGAGAATGGTTCGGCCTCTTAAAAAAGTAATATGAAATTAAAATATTAGAAAAATTACTCCTCAAGCTTTGTTGATGTGGCACTTTATTACACATCTGCAGGCTGGTTCGGTTGAGTCTAATACACAATTAAAAAAAAAAAAAGTGATAACATATCAAAAACCAAAACGGGTAAAAGAGACCGCCAATTTACGAATGGTTCGACCCTTCAAAGGAGTTATATCAACTTCCCAAAATATTCGCCAACTTAATCGCACCGAATAATACTTTGGACGTAAATGAAAACAAGAAAATTCCGAAAGTAGCAATATTCTAGTTTTTATTTAACCTTCGAACTATTAGTCTGTGCGATTAACTTGGGAATGTTTTGGTATGCAGATATCACTCCTTTGAAGGACCGAACCATTCGGAACTTGGCTGTCCCTTTGATCAGATTTGATTTTTTTATATAACTTGTTCAGTCATCGCCAGCGTTAATTGACAGGAATTAAAGTTTATTTACGAAACCCGTTTATTCCTGCAAGGTAATCCGCTAACGATATAGGACTACACGTAGGAAGAAATAGCTACTGATTTTATATTGCATTATTGTCCGTTCAGAGAACAGGACTACAAAAATTAGTCTATAGACTCATTGTGATGTTCCCCGCCACGGAAATCTTTAGTAAAAGGCGAAAGATTTATTCTTAGTGTTGACGGGAAACCAGAGTTAACTCAAAGAAACTTTTGTCAAATCACCCCGTTCAAAACTGGAACCTTAATAGTAGTGGTAATAAACACACATTAATACATTTTATTAATTTCCACTTTAATATGTAGGCATATCCTTTATATTTTTAAGAAAAAAACTATTTATTCCATTATATCTCTTTAAATCTGTGCCATTTTTTTTCCAAAACTATTAAAAATTAACTGAAATATAGCTGACAGGGAGTGATGATTTGTTTCTGTGAAGTTCTTCATGGCGCGGATAGAAATTTCAAGGCCAACTGAGGCAGACATGCTTTCGCCCTCTTCCTTCCTCCAACCATTCCACGTCTCTTCTCACTTCTTGATTGTGTCGCTGATTTGGGGTGTCATAATGCTCTCGCTGCAATTAGTTGTGCAATGAGGGCTCGTTTGGTTTTCGTTTTGTTTGCTGCGGTCCTGGCAACGCATCCAAGATAGGCTTGAATCAGTTACGGCCCAACCTGAAATAGAAACACGGGGAATTTTACCAAACTCACCCGCTTTATCCCCCCGCCGCCTCAAGAAATACTCTCCATAGAGCAAGTCAGGGCGTGTTTCATTGCTTCGTTAGCTGCTCGAGAAATGGCAGCACAGTACAAACACCCACCCTTGGTATATATTACCGAATCGCAGGCTAACTTTCTAGAAATCGGTACGAGAAACTACATAATCATAAAACCAATAAAACGCTATTAAAACCGATATTTTGTCAGTATTTTATTAAACGTATGTTGTGGGGTTCTGTATATCTAAAGATGTAAATCTAACGATAAGTAGCGCTAACTTGTTACGACGCTTGCGGACACGAGTTGCCGACGGTGCCCTGTGTCCGCTTTTCTGACTGCGTTATGTCGCCTATGGTTCATCTGGGACACACGGCCTTGAAGCTGGTGCTCCACTACTACCATTCCGTTGTTTTGTTTTCAATGTGCAAAGGAAGATCGTACCAACATTGGAGGGTACCAACCATCCTGTACCTAAAACTGTAAGATGGCAACGATGAAAGATAGTGAGAATACCAGCAAGGACGTAGTAACTAGTGACCTGTCAAACGAAAAGGACGAAATACATGCCTCATCATCATGTTCAGTTGGTAAGAAAATAATGGTCCCAGTTAGGGAACGGTCAAGTCCAAAGGCCAACGTAAATAGGTTTGCATCTGTATTTATTTAACTCTTGTTGAGCCGTCGGCGGAACCACTTCCACAGCGGCTCCAAGCTCGTCCACCATCGATCTGTATATGTGGAAGGTTGTACTATCGCCATTGGTGTAAAAGGTAAATCAAGGTCGCCGTTCACGAAAATGATGTCAGTTTTTTTTCCAAATTACGAGCCTCGCTCGCGCTATCGCGCTCGCTGCGGCTAACTACATAACATCAGAAAACGCAACCAAAAACTTAGCCGTCTAACCTTCACGCGCCGGAATCTAGATAGGTCGGCCATCATGCTCGGAGCTTCTGCTGAAGTGGACCCCCGTCGGCTTTCCGTCCTGTATAATAATCGCAATATCACCAAAACTGGGTCCCGTGCCACAGACGACCGCCGCCGTCAAACAAGAGGTGTTTTTTGACAAATAAGGCAGCATTTTGATGTTGAAAGTTACTGATGTTTATGTGTCTTGTCTTAACAAACTTATAGGGACCTGCCCATACCCATAGGTCACAGCCTTTACACAATGTTTTTATCTCGGATACGGACACTTGATGGTGAGGTGGTAGTCGCGTGTGGAACTAGCTCAAAGAGTTTTTTTCTTGGCATCCGATTTCTAAAAAATAATTGATGCCAAATTTAATGTGACGACAAAGTTTCACATGGCGTCTACCGGCCAATGGCAAGTAAAGAAAAATATGAATCTGTAGGCCTACCTATTCATTGGTTCATTCTAAGTCTCCTCTTCTCTTTTAGCACACCGGATTATTCGAATTAGCGTCGATGGACTTGCTACTCTTCACAGAAACCGTGCCTTTCTTTTCCATCTAGCAATTTCGCGAAACAAAAATATGGTTGGTGATTAGTGTCAAACTGCAGGAATTAAACAGGATTGGGTTTGTTTGTATTACATAATACCAAGGGTAACTGACTTTGACTTTACACCAACCCTTCCGAATGTCAAGCTAGTAGCAGTCGCCACTTGGCCAGTAGACCTTACAAAGCACTTGCCATTTCACAATTTCTACTCGCCACATACCAAATACGTCTTGTATGATGCAAGGTTTCTCTAATTTATGCATTAACAAAATTGTGTAATTTTCTTAAACTCCAGTATTAATGCAAAGAATCCAGTTATATAGCCACTATAAATCTGAGCATGCCGCCGCAAACCGTTCGTCTTTAACTTATACGGTTCCAGAGATACCCCTTTTTTAGTGGCATGCTCTGTAGCTAGTCGCCGTTCTGGCGAGTAAGGCTAAATTCCAAGTCGCCAACTGTTGATTTCCACTCGCCAAATGGCGAGTGGCGACCGACATTGGGAAGGGTTGCTTTACACCATACCCCTCTTTCGTTCGATGGAAAAGCAACGCACGGTTAAGCTTTGGATAGCTTATACTTTTCTAGAATTTCATCAAACAGGAAACGAGTTTCATAATGCAATGATTTCACTGCTGTAGCACAATGATTAAAACCTTGTGGGACAGATAACACTACCTATACCTTGATTTTATGTTTTTGAATAAATACAACATTTCTCGCGACTCTCCTGTGGAGCGTGTGACATTTAGTTAGCCACGATTTCAGTGTTCCCTCAAAACGACGTAGAAATATCTTCAAGCGCCAACCAACTTAGCTATGCTGTCGTCTACAATCAGTTGCTATAACGTTCTAAAAAAAATGATAATTTCAAGAGAGAGAACATAGAAAAGAACGGCACCGTGATGAACTAACAGTCAAAAGCAACTTTGACTTCCCATGTTGAAACGTGGGAAAGTTACTAAGGCTTCACTGCAGATCAAGCCCTGACCAATCGCAGCTTGCGGCCCTCTAATGAAAGTATTTAGTATAAATGCTTACTCTCGCGCTACGTGCCGATCATTTTGTGCTGTTATTTTTATCTTGGTGCTGCAGTTGCACGGCAGGCCTTATCACAACATCGCAGAATGGAAAAGATAAGCCATCCGTTAAAAGACCTACTCATCCCAAAACTTAAAATCCTAGTCTTGCCTCTATGGAAAACTACGTAATGTTTTCAGTGGCCAAAAAAAAAAACCAATTTGTTGGTATAAGTAATGAATAGAATTTACCATAGTATAGACTTGAAACTCGAAATAATACATTTTTTTTTATATTCGCTATAGTCGCTAATACACCCAAAATCAGACTACAGCATTTTGAAGCCCTATTTTTGACACTGCCAAACTGTTTCTAAAGAATATTAATTTTTAATGTCCCCACCCAGCAATTGCAGTGTGAGACATTTTTGTAAAACTATAAAAACAATAAAATAAATCTTCTGGGTAAGGAATGTTGAACGATAAGGCTGTCCAATACCCACTTCTTTTCATTCCGATATCGATACCGATTCCGGTACCACCAGTATCAGACGTATATGGAAAATGTTCCACGGTGTCCAGGTAACCAACCTAAAGCGTCCCAGTAACCTGCCCAAAGTGTCCCTGCTACATACAGTGGTTACCTATGTTAATGTCTAATTTTCTCCCTTGACCGTCCCTCTGGTCCCTCAACTGTCCCGGTAACCACGTTACCGGGTTACGGAAGATTTTCCATATACGCGGCGATATCATGGAGACAGCAATACCAAAGCTGAAGTCTGTACAATGATTTAGCATTGGCAACTAAGAAATTAGCAATAGAGATCAAATTTGGATACGCTACCATAAATTCCATGCAGTATAACTTGACGGCAAATTGTGTTGTGCTAGATTCAAATTTTGAGACCACCTGCTAATGAATTTCGTGTGCGTTTGAAGTCGCATGCTTTGTGCGAAATATCTGTCCAAGGTATCGGCAGAAATATGAACTCTCTGACCCGATCCAATACCATAGTATCTATCCCGATACCAGTATCCGTATCTAACAGCCTTATTAAAAGATCATTTTGCAACATATTAAGTATCGTGCATTACGAATCGCATTTCTAATTATTTACCAAGAACTACACATTTTGGAATAAATTATTAGATGTTTGGTTATTTGTAAACTATAGATACATAATTTCTTAAATCTGCAGGAGTGTTCATGAGATGAAATACACACTTTTTGGTGGAAACTTGTGAAATTACCAAGTCTATTAATATCTTTCAGGAACCAAATTATTCAATTTAAACACAAACAAAGCTGGCATGGAATGTCTGGATACAAAAAAAATCAACCGTATCATCGAAGAGACATCAAGAGGTTCCAGTTACTACAAGCATCAACAACGTCGTCAGCAAGAAATCGATAAAAAAATTGAAGAATTCCGCAAGAAGTTAGCTTCTCTAACTACCTCTCAAATTGAACATGCGACTCGGGAGGTAAGTATGGTGTTCACACAAACATAACATAATAGTACAAGTAAACGTAAACAAGTTATGCCAGATGTCGACATGTGGATCGATGGTATAGTCTCACCAAATCTGTGCTTTACATTTCTGCCTCAACATTTCATTTGCCTTTGGCGAGTTTTCTTCAGAAGGTCGATTTAAACATTCTGTGGTGGGTCATGCTTGAAGACTACGAGATGAATTTATCGCAGCAGGGTGCATATGTACTGTATTGAGGGTTCAATAAATCAAACGTGTCTGGGGATAGAAATTGTACATGTGTTGAAAAACATCATGGGTTACTGTTCACCAGTCCCGAAATACTGAATGCTGAGAAAATGAAAGGTCGAGCTTCAGAAGAGACTCAACACTAAATAGTAAAAATACAAGTATTTCAACTGCTATGTAGCGGCAGCCGTCATCAGTAGAAACTAAATACGGACGAAAAGAACACTTGAGTTCCACCACTTTTAGATATGACCTTTTTAGAATTCATTGGTAGCCATTTGGAAGTTACAATGACTTCATATGCCTCTGATGAATGTTGCTAACCCGGCGGACAGTCCCTGTAGCAGAATCAACGTGACGGGGGAAGGCCGCCGTGGATAAATTTCGGGCAAATTTCTGCCATTCGGCAATTTTTGACCTATTTTGATTAATCGTCTCAACGAGCCCTTTCCATTGGTGGAATAGTCAGATCAAGAGGGAAAACACTGAAAGGTTATTCCATAAAAACCAATACACTTGTGGGTAACCATATGATAAAAATAGATTAGCTGCAGACAGTTTTTTTCTGACAATTGGTGTCGCAGACAGTGGCAGGAAGTTCTGCTTCTGGGCCTGCAGGATTGTTAGGCAGATTGTTACACCAGACTTGGTCCAGGGACTCGTTAAGAAGTGGCGAGGCCTGACTCCCAGACTCACTGCAGAGATAAATGACGTGTACGATGACAATTTGAGCTAGCGGCTTATTTGAATGAGTCTACTGCTTGACATGCAGTAGGTAGAGTTTTTCCTGGTTTGGACTCTACCTGCTTTACTTTTATTTTACTTCTGAGGAAAGGGTGCAATACTTGTTTGTGCTGTAATTTATTTCGGCGAACTTTTTCACTCAAAGTCAAGCTGCTCTCACCCATAGAGAGACGCACTGAATTCAAAAAATATGTGCCATGACCAACAACGATGTAGGATTAAGTTCTGAAGAAGTGAGTGCCTGAAGAAGAAAGATGGACAGTGTGTTGTTGAGGATTAGCAGGTTAGGTGTAGTGAATTAAAGCCAGCTGCCTATCTGACATAAGTGGCAATCACACAAACATTTGCATTTTAGCTTTATTAACATTTAGCTCTCCTAGTTCTGATCGTGCTAATGCTGAATGTGCTAAAATCCTAGTCCGATCATGTCCTAGTCAAACAAATAAAAGAATAATCAAGACCACATCAATATTATCTCGGAGCCAGTTATAATCTACTCCAGCAGAGCTCTAATAGTTCCATATTTAGACTCTGGCTAGACAACGAATGACTTGATATTGAGTGTTTAAGCATAGTTGAAGTCAGAGTTTGTCTCCAGTCTTTTAATGCCTGCCTGGTGCACTCTCGGCCTTCGATTACTATTACTACTATAGTGCTATACTGAGAATGACTGCACAACAAAGCCCCTTGTCTAATGGGAATTGTTTTACACAATCCACAAACAAAAAGGAGGAGAGTTGTGGAAGTTACTAACGGAACAAAAGAGTCGCGTTATGAAATGGGCACTAGGCGGGGCTGTTTTTTCCCGGCGTTAGTACGGGGTGAAGAAAGCTATGATGTACCTTAAACCACACGCACAACAAAATCCATACGAACTCTGTAACAGCCGCTGCACACTTTACAGTATTTGCTACTGGCAATCAGAAACTATTCTGGTGATTGTGTAGCTTGCAACTTTTTTTTACTTTTGACTGGCTACAGATGTTTTACCGATCAAGCTCCGATTGGCCAATATCGCGGCCATTTTGGCAAGATCAGCTTCAACAACCTTAACAGGTGCATAAAAGTGATTTACTTTACTGCATTATTTCATGTATATGTTTTTGCTGTTGACTTGTTTGCATTAGCTTTACATTGTCTACATTGATTTATGTGTACCTATGTCTATGGTGCAGATGGACAAATTGGGAGCCAACCTAGAAGCTGGTCGTGATCTTAGCCGAACCATAGTTCACATCGACATGGATGCATTTTATGCTGCGGTCGAAATGAGGGATGATCCAAGTTTAAAGGACAGACCCATGGCTGTTGGTGGGCTCTCAATGCTAGTAAGTTTGCAGTTAGTATCGTTGCATTTTGGAATGGAGGTTGGGGGAGGGGGCACCACACTTGTTATTCTACGCAGTTGTGGTAATAGACTAGTCTTGATTCAGATAGTGTAGTTAATCTATGAAACTGTAAGCTTAAAAAAAATGTAGACGTCCACGACTCCACATAGAGTAAGGTTCTTTTTACTAAAACTGAAAAAAAAAATTGAATTTGGTGCAGTGTGAACTTTTAAATTTGCAAAACATAGACTGAGGGTACAGAGAAGTTCCTTACATTTCTGTATTTAAGTTGCTTTACTTTACGTGTGTGTTTTTTATGAAGTTAAGGGACATTAAAGTTGGAGTGAGTTAAAACGACAACGGGTACACAGTAGTTCCTGCTAAGCCGATAAAGCACCCCGTTAGCTAATTCCCCATCAACGAAACCTCTCTGTTTCAATGTCCCCACTCAGCTAGCGGGGCTTTCGACTTCATTTTAAGGAAGTGATAGCTTCGGAACGTTTACGCGCACTCAGTCCAACCAATCAAAGAAAAGCAGTCCTAAGAGCGACGTAGAAATTGGGTTATATCTGGTACACGTAGGTTGTTAAAGCACTTAAACCCGTCACATCGACGTGATGATGTGGTTTGAAATAAAGTGACTTGAAAGTGGTTTTAGGTGGTGACACAGACGTTCTTGAAGCACCCTAGGCACTACATCGACGTAAGCTATGTCAGCATAAGGTAAAGCGACATAAGAAACCTCCATGTACCCTAGGTCAAAGAAACTTACACAATAAAAAAAAAATTAGCAAATGCCAAATGGCATTACCTCCTGGCCAAATAACAAGCTTGGATGTATTATACGGTATACGTTGTTACTCCATCTTTGACAACTTTGGTTTAAAAAAACGTACAACCTAAAATATTTTGTAGAGCAATGGGGACCTCTTTTCTGGCTCCCATATCCACTGCTTTATCTGAAGAGGTAGTTCCTATTTTTTTAACAAGAACTTTGAACAAATTTCAGCTTTCTTTTAGTGTAGCTGTTGTGCATCTTTGCGCACCAAACGAAAGTTGATGGTTTTCCAACTTCTCTTTCAAAAATGTAAAACCAAAGTGCTCACTCTTTTTTTTTTTCGAAACCTTAGGATATTTTTTGGACGCTTGTGCAGTTTTTGTGGACCATCTCTGTATATAACATAGCTAATAACACTGAAAATCTCTACTATTAATATTGTTCACACTGTACAGCATGATATGCCGCAAACCGAACATAGTCTGGAACTGAGACTGTAGATAGCCAGTCATTACTGGATTGCATTTATGTTCATGGGAAATCCTTAAACCCTTCCCTGTCTTTGGAGGATTCTAGGACAAAAAGACAGGGTGTTACGATCCCACTCAGATGTTCAGTAAAACTCCTAGGAAATAATGATACAGGTGTCATCCTCCTATTTACTACAAACGTTTCAGAGCTTATGTTTGCATGTATAACTACGCTCCCCTATGTTCAGAAACTTTGTTTATCTGAACATTTTTTCATAGGAAAAATTTGATTTTGCTGACCAGAATTACGTCTTGAGGATGGTGTTGAAGTGCTTGAGCACACCTCTAGTATTGCACTCTTGATACTTCTTGCTTCTCCCTCTGTATCGATCCTGAACCTGTTATGTTTGCTTTCAGGGCTAAAGGTAGAATACCACTTCTTGTGCCGTATAACGTCAAGCTTCAAAAGCTTTCGCCAAAAGGTTTTAAAGTTTGTGTAATGCAGTCATGTGGGAGTTATCGCGTAACCTTTTTGTTTTGTACTCTTGGCCAACAGTCATTCCCGTCTGATGATGCAGTGTAAGGACACCTGCTGTTACATCACAGAAGAACCATCTATCACTCTGTCTGTACTTCATTTTAAGAAAGGAAAGGAACACTAATTCAGAAATTGAAGAACTCCACTAGTCCTCTTGGATTTTTAGTGAGTTAGCTGTGTACTTCATCCGAGAATTTACAATGGATACAGGATTTATGGAAAAGGATCGTTAGATTTTGTACTGTGAAACTCCATTATAAACGAACAAAAGTCGCCAGAAAAGGATTTATGGAGTTGCGGTATCAGTTTTTGGTCTATTCACAGGTTGTCTCCACAACTTACGCACCTAAACGAAAAGAAAAGAAGTTCAGTGATTTCACTGCATTGTGTTGGTCTTTGACTGCAAATTTGCATGGTAAATAAAATGACACTATCCTGCTTAACCTGTTGTTACAAAAGGCCCAACTTAGGATTCCTTTTGGAGCGAAACTCCGCTATGATCTTAGACCACTTATCACGTGAAAACAACAAGGGCTATCCAAACCACACTTCGCATGCAGTAGCATGGGTGTCTGGAAAAGGTTTATCAGAATAAAATATCAGAATTCGGACTTGGGGGCGAGGAACCATTAGGGTGATAAAATGGCTCAATAGCCAAGAGCCATACGACAACGAGACAGAGAGGCCATTTCTAATTGTTAAAGGCTGCCGATTGTTGATGATGATAAAGAGGCGGCCTCACAAGCAGACTATGTGTCTGTAAGCAACTGAAAGCTTATTTTGTAAGGCCGTGCCGATCCCAATTACTTATTCCGATCCTGATCTTTACCGATATTTGCTAGCAGCCGGACAGTTTCGTTTAATGATCAGCTCGGGGTTGGTTCGGGTAGAAAAAAGCTGATCGTCCCAACCTTACTATTTTGTCATGTTGAGGGACAAATCTCAGTGCGGCAGAAATTCAATTTGTGGAAAATGTAAGGGAAAGTTGCAGGGATAAAGAAAAACTAAAAGATAAAGAATTAAGTGTCAACCATTCGTAGAGAGAAAAAATGCATCAATAATGTTTTCACGATGCTGTCCAGCTAATCAGCCAGCTACATTGGTGGTTTTTTCCTGGTGGAATGATGTCACTACTTTGAAAGGTCGACCCTGTTTAGCCAAACAGCAAAGAAAGCGGAGCCCGCTCCATTATGTCGGCTGTGGAAGTGACGACGGCCCTAGTTTAATTTAATTTTCTAAATGGCACTTGGGGCGAATACAACTAGTAATAAAACACCTACAATGCTGATTACAATGAATGAGCTTTGCATTGTGGCTGGACAGTCCCAACAAGCATTAATATGCCTCACCAGCCTAGAAGGAGTGCATTGCTACCATTCAAGATGTTGTGATGGTATAAATGGTGCAATACGAGTGAGAAAAAAAGCATTTCGTACTCGTTAAACTCAATTAGCTTAACGATGTAACTATAAAATAGTATACCGCATTGTTTACCATGTCGCCAGTTAATTATAAGTATGAGAGTGTACATTTCATACTACTACTTGAAAGCTAATTTAGATAAACAAACGTGGTGTGAATGGTATTCACAATTATATCCCTGCTTTGAGTCATACACCGACTCAAAGGTTTACTAGAGCGTTTCTTTTAAGGTTATGGGTTTAACACCTGTATCTGCGATTTGCGCTGCTGACAGTGAATTATACGGAAAACGTTTAA
Organism: Lithobius niger; assembly: GCA_023313725.1. NCBI lineage: Eukaryota > Metazoa > Arthropoda > Chilopoda > Lithobiomorpha > Lithobiidae > Lithobius > Lithobius niger. The sequence continues at coordinate 40,703 of JAHWFP010032604.1, forward strand.
CTCTGTAACTTCTGATGTTACGTATATGTTTACGTTTTTTTTTTTACGCTTAGATTTCAAAGTAAAGGATATTTACCGTTCCAATATCCTTGCAAATTTTCGACAGTCAGGTTTTTCTGGAGTTGGAGGGGCTCAGAACGACTGTGTTCATCAGGCTACCACATCACCGCTTACTTGGTCGTGATCGGTCGTCTGCTTTCGTGTGACATTTTTAAATGTTACGTATAATTTATCGGGTCAGCAAGGCTTAATTATGATTGATTGGTCGGTCTAATATATTTGGTTTGGCGTAAAATATAGTGCCTGGTGCAGCTTTAATAATGGCAAAATCTCTTAGCGCAAAATATTACTCGGTAAACGTGATTGGTGTATTTTGCCCATACAACATTTTGTCAGCTGCACATCCTTCGTAACCCATTTACAGTAGTTTAAATAAACAGGTGTTAATGTGATTTTAATTTTAAAATAAGATTCTGTAGAAAATTGGTAAGCTTATATTTGTTCTGCGTCCTGCTACTTTAAATGACGTTCTTCTTTTTTTCAGAGTACTTCGAACTATGCAGCTAGACGATATGGTGTTAGAGCTGCCATGCCAGGGTTTATTGGACTTAAACTTTGCCCCAACTTGGTGATCGTTCCACCAAACTTTGAAAAATACCACGTGGTTAGTAAAGACGTCCAAAGGGTATTTGCTGAATACGATCCGGAGTTCTCAGCCGTAAGTTTGGACGAAGCCTATTTGGACATCACCGATTATTTGGCCAAATTTTGCAATGATGAAGTTACTTCAGAATCTGTAACAGAAGAAATTCGGAACAAAATACATCAGGAAACTCAGCTTACAGCAAGTGCGGGTATGTAGCATAGTAAAAGTAGCACACTGTCAGCGTTTCAAAATACATTAATCTGAAAAAGAAAAGACGTCTGCCTCAGCCGGAACATGAACCTAGGACCTGCCTACTAGCCCCACGAGTTCCTCATAAGCAGAAGAGCCTATGTTTTAGTCAGTTTGCGCAGTGTATGCTGATTATAGTATCTGCTGCTGCATTTAACATTTGACCTCATGATAGCTTTCCAACATTTACCCCCTTTTCAGTTTGTGGAGGCCTGGAACTGCTTTCTAACTGGTGTAGTAGAGGAACCTACACTTGCTGCTTTCTCTGGAAAGTACAGGTTCTCCTCGTGCAACTCTCTCGAATAGCATTCCATCAGCAATTATCATTTGGCCGGTAGCCTTAGATAGCACTCGCTGTTTCATTGCCTAGTTGCTACTTACCACATACGCACTACATTTACATGATGCATGTTTTTTCTCCTTCGTAAATTTTGCCTCGTTGTGTAACGTTTATCCATTCGCTATCCATCCTTGTTTGCATAAACTTGACGTTTAGTTTATGCAACGTTATGTTATCAGCCGTCCTGACCCCTACTCTCCCTCGGCCTTTCTCACCACTGTTTCTTTTTCCACCGTACACTTTTACGGTGTGGTGTTTTGGGTTGTACTACCATTTTTGATTGGGATAGAAAAATTTCTGTCTATACGCGCTTAAGACTGTATGCGACTGTATTGTTTCTGTTGGAAGGGCCTACTTACCGACAGTTTGGTCAAGGTTATTTGGGTTTCTGCCTTATGAGAAAATTGCGAAGAAAGGCAGTGGAATGTGGCGGATGGCTGGGCTGGTGAGTAACCGTTGACTTGCTTGTTTTTGAGAAAAAGCATTCGTTATGCTATTTGCTTATGAGTTAAACGACAACTCTGTGATATATGCGTTGAGACGAGGGGCAAACGATGCCTTGAGAGTCACACGATAACTTCGATGGAGCTAATTTCGAATTGCTAGCGTAAACAGTTCAGAAGTTATAAGGGAAAAACCGATGAACAAGTTACGGAAAATGTATACTCAAGTCGTTAAACTTTACTTAATTACTGCTTTACTCGGCTAGAGAGAAAATTTAGTCTGTATAAAATGTAAACGGCTGAAACAATCACCAAAGGCTTTATTTTGGATTCGGTTAGGATCCTGATCCGATTTGCCAAATCCTGTAAATTATCCGGATCCGATCCGAATTTGGTAAAAGTAGATTCGGTCGATCCCTAGTAAGAACTAGAAGTTGTGGAGACGAAAGGCAAACAATGCCATATTTTCTGGTGCTCTATACGGGTGGAGAGCAGTGACAGATAGATAGTGACTGTGTGGGAATGCTTTGGATCGTTCCATTTTGGTGCCAGGGGTAGCAGTCTGGTAGTGGCTATTGCTGTGGCTTGAATTGTACAGGCCGACGAGGCATTTTTTGTTGTCACTGGCTCGTACGAATGGATATAAAATAGGCAACCGAAAATAGTTTTATGTTCTAAGTTACGCGGCCACAGAGGGTCTGGCGAAGCAGTTCAGTTTTGGTAACGGTACCGTGCCAATGGAAATAAGAGGCATGCGTTGCCGAGCAGTGCTTATGTGGTACGTTAGGCTTAATGCTGGTGTGTTGTGAAAGATTGCTAAACGAGCATTAGAAGCGGCCACCGAAGAAAGGTCACAGTGAACGAAATACGAGCCGGCCAGACACGTCATGCGATAGCAGTCTAACGTAAGAGGTAGGAATTATGAAATATAAATTACGTATTTGAAATGTACAAAATGAATTATGGCTTGAAATTTGTGCGCTTGAAATGAATGAGTGCACAGTGAAAGTAACGCACTGTAACATAAGTTACATAAGCCTATTGTGCTGAAAGATAGGCATTGAATAATATTGGAGGGGACATAATGAAACAATATGGAATGTGCAATAAGAAATGTGAATTGCTAAATGTCCAGTGAGTTATATGTGTCAGATGCAGGGGTGTTACTTAGAAGGTGACCTATAAAATGTGTCATGTACAAATTGTACAATGAAAAGTATGGAATGAGCCATGACAGTATGTTTGTAACAGAAATAGGATAAGACTGCCAATGCGATTCTGTGCTACCTAAAAACTATTGGACATGTGCTGCTGTCTGGGAGTATGGGTGTGGTTCGGATTTTGCTGATGATGGCGTCAACCAACACATGACGTGTGGCGTGCCTCGGGCTGACATGTTCTTAGGTAGATTGGTGAGCACTATGCACATGGTGTGGGTGTATGACTGACAGAGGTGCAGTCCAAGGTGCAGCCTAAAGTTTTATATGCGTTCGTGGCATGGTTCGCCTGTACCCACCCCCGCTCCCACCCCTAGACGAACTCATTGTTTGAAAATTACAAGGGCGAGGGCTGCAGTAGTGAGGTTCACTGGTACATAGATTTGGCCACTGCTGATTTTGAGGTTTGGCAGCTTTGGAGGACGGGTCTTTTTCAGTGCGGAAGGTAGGCTTACCCAAGGGAAAACATTGGGAGATGATGTATAGGGCCGATTTCCCTATGTCCAGATGGATTCTGTTTTGTCGCGTTTGGGAACCGCGAGTGTGTTTCCGAAATATTTTTCGTATGAGGCCTAGGTGTGGCAGTCATTAGTCTTTCGTTTGCCACATAATTCGACATGTGTGTATTGAGGACGGTGAAGGCTGTGTTTGCGTGTTATATATAGACCATATCGGACGGGTCATATTAACATAAGTAACATAATGGATATTTTTGCGTCCGGATAGTCCTGCGAGGAGCAGACTGGTGCTAACGGCTAGGGCCTCCATGCAGAGGATATGTTTTAGACATGTGGCTAGTCTGCTTACATGCCATTCGAGGGACAGTGACGGCTTAGTTGTTAGGCTGGTAGTCTGTTTAGCACTGAGGTGCCGATGTCTCGACATCTGTTATGAAGTTTTTTATTGTCACCATAGGTCGGTGTAGTAGTTGCATTCATGCGATTAAAGCACGGACGATTGTGGTAGGCCTTGGTGAGGTTCATGCACTAGGTGCAGGGTCAGTCTGGAATCTTAATGTGACTTAGCATAAGAAACCTGTTGGGTGTGTCGCATTGGCCTCACGATCCTACAGCGAATACAGGGTTTGGGTCCTCTGTGAGATTACGTAATTGGAACTGGCCTTGCGCCACGTAATCCGTCCCATTTCTTTCAATATAGGTAACACAGTGAGGTGGAATCTACGAAGGAGAAATGATGATTCTACCAGAGAACTTGTTCTCGCAGGAGAATCAACGTTCTCCGAGTAGAATCTAACGAAACTGTGTTAACTTTATTACCCATCTGCCTCCTTGGTGCTTGTCGGGCTCATCAGCAAAAGACAGTGGTGATGCATAAGACTGTTTCACCGTGTTATAAAGATTTTTCTGCGGCAACCATGGTCGGTACCATGCCCACACCCATTGCTAGAATAGTGTAGCTCTAAAAAATACCTAAAATTTAAGGCTGTACCGAACCAAACAAACCGAACCGAACACGGCCGAACAGAGGGTGTTCGGTTCGGTTCGGTGTTCGGTCTTTCAAACACAAAATACCAATCCGAACATATTTTCACTTCTAATCGAGGGATTTTGATGTTCAAATACACCATTTTGAAGGTTGTTTCACCAGCTTTCTGTTGGTCCAAACCACAAGTTCCTAGCTCTTACGGTTCAAAAGTTATAAGGGAAAATTTAAAAGTAGTGGAGATTTTTTTTATGTCTAAACAGAGTTACAACATCAAGTCCATGTGAAAATACCTACATTTGTTAAGAAACTTGAACTTTGATGAATCTTTGTGAACTGAGTTCTTTTACATTTTAGTTTAAGATGATCGATTTGGTACATTTTTGTTTGGTTCGGCGTTCGATTTATTTAAGGTTTGTTTGGTTTGGTTCGGTTCGGCTGAAAAATTCTCGTTCGGTACAGCCGTACTAAAATTACAACAGTAAGATTTTCTTATAGACTCCAGTACAGTTTAACAATCGGCTTAGGGGCAATAATTGTTCAAACTTGGACGATGTATGAAGTTAATGTGACCTATCTACCCGATTAGAAGCACCGGGCTCTTAGCAAATTTGAGTGAAGGGCGCTTCTATCTGCATGTAAAAAACGTTAGTGCATACCTTAATATCAGCTGCTGTTGGCCTTCCGAAACACTCATTATGTTGTAATCCAAGGTAAAATAAAAGCTATTTTGCTTTGTAGTGCTGTGACTGCCTTTATAATGCATACTTTTATTTTAGCATGTGTAATGATTGGCACTGTAAATAATCAACAATGCATGCTGCTCGTCCAAACGCCATTGTTATAGCGCGCGCCAAAGCACTTGTCTGTGAAGGACTCCAAGCACTTCTCTGTGTAGGAAGAGGAAATTGAACCAGAGCGTAGTAAGCGATCAATGGTGTGATCATGGAGGAAGAAAGATGCAACGCTCACACGCAGAGCGAAATTGGCTGCTATTAATTAAAAGTTGATTTCAAATTGCGACGTTAACCATTAAAACAACTGAAATCCTGAAACGAGTTACACGTTTTTATGAATGATTACAAGAGATTGCATGATGAAAAGTGGGAAAATTACGATTTTTAACTGAATTTTCATGTGATTTGCATCACTGCTGGTCCTGAGTTAGGTAGGTAAACGTTTAGGCTTTGAGAAATGGGCCTTTTTTTTTTTTAGCGTGCTAAAAAAAAACTCTTGTTTAACCCGCAGGCCCGTTTTTTTTTATTTATTTTAAATTATTTTAAATTTTGTTTATTTTATGTAGGCGCCTATAAATAGGGACAAAAATACTGAAAAGTGCCAAGATTTCATATTGGGGGCAGTTCTTATGGGTAAATACGGTAAATAAAATGTATGGAATGTACTATTAAAAAAGTGATACAGACATAATGATATTCAACTTAAATATATTTTTATAGCGATGAGACTCCACTCCCAAGATAACTCAGCCGGATTCATGCTGAACAACACAGTGGTTTATTACACATTTCTGCACACAACTTGCAAAGTTGCAAGCACATTCGTACACAGCTCACACCCCAGAACGGCGCTGCCGCTTATAAAAACAAACTTACAGAACGGGAAACTGGTTACTAAGGAGAGAGAGAGAGACACTTGGCAACAAGGCCGGAGGGCGAGCATGCATGTCGTGAAGTGGGAGTTGGGGCAGCCACGTGACATACTCCCCTCTGTCAAAATCAACCTTCGGACGATTAAATACAATATTTTCAGGATGTTAGCCTACTTAATCATGTTATCAAAAGATACCTTAAAATCGTACTGTGAAATCTTATACTATCTTATGATTTTACATATTTTGCTGTCCAATGAGTGCGAGATCCTATACTATCTTTACGATTTCACATTTTTTACTATCAAGTGCCCGTGAAAGTCTAGTTTCACCTGCTCCACTGTAACGCTCCAAATGGCCCCAAAAAATTTTACATGAACTTATTGGTTTGTCATCCACCTCTTTCTCAGTAAATTTTTTCCTCAAACTTGCATTTTCAACATTCGGCTAACAAAAAAATGTACAACCTTTTTGCTCGAGACGCTACATCACTGCACAATTCCTGGTCACTTACTTCCTTATAGGCCTACTGATCTTTACCTTCCCATACCTCAGCCAACACATTTATCATTCCTTTGAAAATTGCCTAAGACTGCAATACTTCTCAAGTCTGCACTACATTTGTGCCTGCTAGTACAGCTCCTGTTTAGGTTTCTGACACGCACACAGCAAACAATGCTCCGTTTTCAACTAATGCTCAATTACAGTACGTAGGCTAACTAATTTTTATTCTTACTATTAAACAGGGTGAAATGCGACACGCATAACGTTAAATCACCTACTGCATACATTGGTTGGCGAGGATATTAGCACTGTTAAACGAGTATAAATCCATAGCATAAACTAAATAAATTTCTTGATTTAGTAACCAAATCCACTCAGCCATTACCCAATTCCAAATTCGCATTACAAATCAACCCTTAGCTTTGAATTTAATTCTTAAAATTAACACTTAAGCTTTATGCTAATACAGGATACACATTGATATCTTATAACACTTTCTTCAAGGCCGGGTACGAAGCCAGCTGCCACGTCTGCAATAAAAAATTATGTTAATGCAACTTTAATAAGAAAATCCGCTGTCGCAAGCGTCTGCTGAATATCTGCTAAATGTTGCAAAACGTTGTTGAGTACTGACACTAGCATTGTTTTCCGACAACCTTGCATACTGTCTGCAATTTTCTCACTTGTTTTCACGATCAACAGTCTGCTTGCTGACGTAGATGGGTCTAAGTCCTTGAAAACCGCAGTTTTCCTTACGATAAACCTCAAAAGTTCTGTGGTTCCTTCCCCGTCAACTACGAATGCTGCAAGAATTTTCTCCTCATGTTTCGTTAGAAACCGCTGTGTCTCAGGTGCCGAAACGTTGCGTATTGCGATTGCAGAACATCATCTTCAGCTAATGCGAAAAACAAAAAAGCTTGTTGCAATTATGCCTTCCAACTAACTCGACGAAAATTACCTTCACCGTGGCTCGGTGAGAATCGTGGCACCAGTTGCTCTGTATTTCATTGGTAATCGCTATTTTCACAACATTGGTTTTGCAAATTACATGACGCCTGTTCCAGCGCTGCGCCGCTTTTTCCGTCAGCTTGTTGCGGTGACGCTGTTCTATCAACTTCAATCCCGTCGTAGATATCTTTTGCACAAATAATTCGTGTAAGCAAATTGTTTTGCATTTTCGATAAAAATGTCTGCGTATCGCCGCACTAGTTTGTCACATGCGCGTTATGCCGCCGCAATTTTACTCTACGACTACATTACTATGGGCATAAAAAGCGACATGCATTCCTACGTTAACCACGTGACTAGACTTGCTCGTACGCGCAAAACCCATTCATGCTATTTTTGCGCCATTGCACTGTTCGGACAATGGTTCCCATGGCAACGTCTCCATGACACTGCTACTGGAAGTAACGGTTGTTGAATTACTCGCGGAAATATGGTTTAGACACAAGTTTCAATTGCACAGTTTTCTCTCCATTGAAAATTCTAATTGTCTTGCTTTGACGACACACAAAACACAACGCAGGAAACGTTTCAAAGTGTGAAAAACCATCTAGCTTAACTATTGGTAATGAAATTGTTCAAAAGTTAGACCAAAGGTCTATAGTTAACCCAACACGTTCGTATACAAAAAATGGTTAATTTCCCTTCGTAAATCTCACGCCATCATATTCACAGTTCCTCGGTGATTCTAGTTGAGTTCCAACTGGTTTGTCTTAGAGATCAGACTGTCTTCTCTGTCCCGGTGTCCGATGCTGCCAACCGATCTCCAAGTCAGTCCGTTGCATCGCGCCATTGCTTCGAGTCAAAGACGTTGGTCGAAATTTGGTTGAGTCTCTCGTCGAATTGCCGAGTGGGTCGAGTCCAAATGTTCGTGGTGCCAATTTATAGAGATGAGACACCACTCCCGAGATAACTCAGCCGTATCCATGTTGAACAACGCAATGGTTTATTACACATTTCTGCACACAACTTACAAGCACAGTCGCACACAGCTCGCTCCCCAGAACGGCACTGTCGCTTATTATAAAAACAAACTTACAGAGTGGGAAACTGTTACTAAGGAGAGAGACACTTGGCAACAAGGCCGGAGGGCGAGCATGTATGCCATGAAGTGGGAGTTGGGACAGCCACGTGACATAACTTTTTTGTGGTTGGGAGAACCTTGCTTGCTAACTTTGTGGTAATGCCACAGTGTAGTTTCACCTAATAAATGAACACACAATTCATAGTGTATCTGTAAATTCGCAAGTTTTGAAATAGCATTAGTTTACCAGCAGGAATGTAATTACTGAAACTGATATTTTTTTCAAGGGCTAGCCCATATAGATACAAATTGAAAAACAAAATAGGTCAAACCGAAAAAGAAAAAATTAAATTTCGAAATCAAAGTTTTCTTCCCCAAAATCAATCAAAATTGAAGCGAACCCAATATATTAAAATCGCACTCCCTTAGTCAGTATTCTGACCTGGTGGTATTCGGGGAGAAAAATACCAGTCCAAACATATTTTTATTTTTGGCGGCTGGATTTCAATGTTTCACTGCATCAGTTTGAAGTTTTTGAGCCGGCTTTTCAGTGGCTGAAACTCCAAGCAGGTGAATTTATGATCCAAAACGTAAACAGTACAGGAGTTTATTTATTCCCACTCAGTGCTTTTCGAAACTGATGTTAGGTATGGTGGACGATTAGAACTTGTTAAGCAACACGTGTTTTTATACATGCATGGATTTAGTAGAGATTAAATGGCTTTTCTTTTTTTGAGGGCCACTTTTAAACAGTTTTACGAAATGGTATACAAACGTTCTGCTTCTAGGTGGTTCATTACTCATTTCGCTCATTTTCACAAGAAAGACACACACAGTGTCTTGCGAATTGACAAATTAAGGAAACTTTCACTGGTTACATCTTCTGCTGGAACTAGTCAGGGTCCACGCCTCCGATATTTACAAGGGTATCTCAAATAACGGAGTTGTGGTTCGCGGCTAGTTTCAAATCAAAAATTCCAGCAGGAGATGTAACCAGTGAACTTTTTCCTTAGTTGTGCCTGACGAAGACAGTCGCTACACTGTTAAAAATGTGCAAGATACTGTGTGTATCTTTATTTTGAAAGTGAGCGAAATGATAGAAGTAACGCATGCGAGTTTCAAAATATTCCCAATTGCGTATTATTTCGAAAAATAGACTACTCGATGGAAACTCCATCTACTGGTTAAACATAGTAGCCTGGCTTTGGTACTGACTTACTCAGCCAACCTTTACTCTGAACTTTCTTTTATAGGTGTGGCTCCAAATGCTTTGTTAGCCAAAGTTTGTTCTGATCGGAATAAGCCAAATGGTCAGTTTGTTCTTCCACCGGATAGAATTGCAGTAATGGACTTCATTGAAAATCTTCCCGTCAGAAAGGTACAGCACGCATTTATTTATTTTTAATTCCAATATTATTTGTGTGTTCTCAGATTTAGATGCCACACAAATAAAAATTGGTGTATGGGCAGAGTTGGATAATTTAACTCTTTGATAATTTTGGGCACCTGCACAACACTGTAAACCAATATAGTAGTTTTACTTTGTGTGTCACTTTGTGTACCTACTCTTGATTGTTAGGTGCAACTATTAAATTTCAGTTGCATGATGAGCAAAAATTTAATATTTCATTTTTATTTATGCCGAGTATTCCATGCCAGAAACAAATTAAACAACTTATGTAACTCATTTAGAACTTGAATATTTGTAGGATACCTCCAAGGCTCATATCTGCAATGCCTTAGAAACGAGTTTACGAATTTACTAATAGCCACACAAACAGCGAATGATACTGGCCTATGGATAAAGTTCTATCCTGCTGTTATTGGTTAGTATAGTAGCATTCGGAACAATAAGCCGCATTGTTATCCCAGTACTTTGAAAATGCTGATTTCAGTAGTTTTAATAATAATAATACAAAATACACAGTGAAAGCTAGTGAGCTTGTTGCTTGGGAAAGGTCAGGCACTTACTTTCAAGGTTTAAATATGGTACTATCCATATCGAGATGTCGCTTCAACGGTCCATATTAACCGTGTGGCAGTCGTTGAAAACAGTCTTGTCAAGAGAGTTCCATTCATTAATTATCGCAGTTGAAAAGAAGTTCAACTGCTTATCAAGATAAACAGACGGTTTATTCAATTTGAAGCAGTGTCTGCTGCTACGTCATGTCTTGGAGCACTGAAAAAAAAATCTGTTTCCTCTCCATTCAGGAAAAGCTAGTAAGTCTGGATGATCGGCGCATCTCACTTCCTGCGATCAGTGAGAGTTATAAGCTACAGTGAAGCACAACGTTGTTCGTAGGTACGAAAGATCAACATAGGCTCATAGTTTCCCGATCTCTAACTAAATAACTAACCCGTTACCGGTCTGATACCAGTGTCACTTTCGGGACGTGCACAGCCTTATTTTATGCTGTTGGCCTCCAACTTGTAAAAAAGAAGATTTGATTGGTATGTAGAGTATCAAAATCGGTTCAAGTCGTCAATGCTATCCAAAACACAAACATCTAAACCAAAAGAATCGGATTCCCATCCCACTTGGTACACTCGTGATGGACATATTTTTAATCAGTGCTGTATGTAGCACAGGGTACAACACGTACTATAAATGCTGTATTGTTTTTTTTTTTTTTTTGTTCCAGATCGGAGGTATCGGCAACGTTACGGAGCAAATCCTTAATTCTCTTGGAGTGAAGACTTGCAAGGATTTATGGGAAAGGCGGGGCATTCTATCTCTGCTTTTCTCATCCCTTTCATCCAATGGGTTTATGGAAATAGCATTGGGCATTGGTAGTACCATTGTAAGAAGGTAAGCCTATGAAACACGAGTAGATGCTTGTTGATCTGTTAACTTGTTAAGCTACGCAATAATACAGTACAATCGTGGTTATACATGTAAATCACTATAAATACGTAAATCGCTATAAGTCGTATTGTAGTAAATGCTCGGTACGTACCACAGTAGCGTAAATCGTATACTAAAAATAGTTGAGATTTAGTAAGTTTTTATTATGGACTTAAATTTGAAACGTCATTGAGTTGCCATGACCAGGTTTCTAACCAAAGATCTCTTGATCACTGCGCAGACACCCCGATCATCTCAGCCATCTCTCTAAAGCCATAATGTAAATTTCCCAAACCTGCTATGAAAGGCTACGTAATTACAGTTAGTAAGGCCCACCGATCTACCGATGCGATTGCACAATAACTGTTGTAATAACAATATCGGTATCAATGCAGCCTTACTATTTTTGAGTAAAAACATATATATAATTTTATTTGTGCTGATGCTTTGCCTTTGTTCCCTCGCAAGTTCTCTGCTTGTGACACTTCGGCTTCGCACGAATGTGAGTGTTGATCGGGCTTGGGCATGCAGTCGGTTGTGTGGGCCCCCCCCCCCCCAATTACCCTTTTCGCTTTTGGAGCCCACTTCACATGCGCTTCGTTTATGGCGATTTTGTGCGTCCTTTCCCTGCATCGCAGGGACTGGACTCCCTCTGGCCCCCAAATGACTCACTCACCTGTTCCGGCCTAATGCACGGGACAGTGCTGGACAAACAATCCTCACTTAACTGGCGTCATACAGGGTTGTGCAAGCCGGGTCGGGCTTCTTTGGGCACGCCAGGGGTAGAGGTCAACGGGGGGTTCGGTACACGCAGTTCGTATCC
>JAHWFP010032605.1:0-40538 GCA_023313725.1 Lithobius niger
TTCACTTTGCATAATAAGCTCTGAAAAATTGTTTTCGATGGAAATCAAAAGCATATGTAACGTAGGTGGGGTCCACTATCACTATCCCTCACAATGTTAGTCGTGGATTGCCTGGGGCGGAGGGGGGGGGGGACAGAGAGAGAGAGAGAAACATTTGCACTACCCCTATTTCAACTAATCTGCGTATATTAGTAGCCAATTTTAGGCAATAATATCTAGGCACCTGTGATCTAATTAGGTAAAGATGAAAGCAAAACCTTGTTTTTATGCATTTGTAATGCCCCATGACTTACACTTGTCGAATTGTTACGGATTGATATGACTATGCACATTTAACTTCACCATGACTTACACTTGTCGAATTGTTACGGATTGATATGACTATGCACATTTAACTTCACCACACTACCATACTACCTTAATTCTGTTAAACAATGCCCATGGAGAAATATCCGTAGGTTTTTCAGTTGGAAGTTACCAAGAAATTAAAAATAAAAAAAATACCTTTTTTAAAAAAAAAAATACTGGGTGTTGTTTCTAGATGGAGAGAGGGGCAGGGAAATGGGCCCATCTACATTCCCCCTTACTTCCTCTAACCCTACAAAGTTAGTAGTTGTTTTGGGGCAATGTACACAATGTTAGTAGGATATTATTTATTGGTTACTGTAAGTCGAGAAAAGATAGCAAAACGGGTTAGGCCCATTTATACACTTAAAGAGTTTTCAAAGCAATTTTAGTATTCATTGAATACTGGGGCCTTATCAGTAAGACACCCTGTATTATTTTTAATTCCACTGTGCAACATGTATCTGGATTGCACAATGATAAATTTTGATACTACAATATAAACAATTACGTCTAAATCTCCTTTGCAACACTTCATAAAACAAAATAAATTCTGTGGTAAATTTACTTTCTAACACTTACATGCATGCATTCTTGCTGTGGCTAAACAACACTTTCAGTGGTTAACAAGCAACTGCGTGGTTTAAACTAATATCACTTTGCAAGCAACGGAAAATAATTATATGCACAAGTGCCCACACACACATCTTCCTCCCCTTGGAAAATTGGTCTCTTAACATTGTAGTTTCGCAGACTGTAAATGGCGTCCACAGGCTACATGATCTTCAGCAGGCAACGAGGGGCTGGCAAATGTCATGTTGACCACTTATGAAGTTGAAAATTGTCCTTCATTTTTGTTCGGCGAGCCCATTTTAGTGTAAGGATTTAATTAATGGCTTAATTAGTCTTTATTACAGAAACAATACAACTAATTGATTAGATACATATTTGCATAAATATCATACATTTATTAAAATGCATGAGCCAAATATTTATTCGGATAGATCAAATTGACTTCAGATAAGTGAATATAATTAGGCGTCCTCTTCAAAGACGACAGAGAGGCGGCAATATCATTGTAACCTGAACCAATGTAATTATACCTATTGTTAAGAGTTTGAAGGATGGCATTACCAGTTGACAATATTTACAATATTTTCGTAGAACCTTAATTACTTTCTAGAAGTAGATTTAATTACTATCAGATCGTCGCTCATGATCAATCACTTCGAATAATAATAATAAATCACTCCCATACGGGACAGTTAATTATATCGGCAGAGAGCTTCAAAGCGCCGACTACGGGAAACAATTAATGAACCCGAACTCAACAATAGAATGATTGACATGCTTAAAGGTCCCATTTGGTGATAAGGGCCCAAGCTGTCAGAATGTTACTATAATTAGAATTTCTGCAATTAATCAATACTACAATGGATCGATCGTGGATGATAACGATACAGTATATAAACTGAATCGTGGAATGCATGATATCAGTCGATCATCAGCCGTTCACCAGTTGCTTAACTAGTTCACACCAGTCATTTTCCGGAGGTCCCGATTCGGAAAACACGCAAGGCCAGACGCCGTGCCGCATCACAGACGGGGCTTCACTGTCGAGCTAGAGCCATGAGCCGATAGAGCTAAGTATTTCAATTCAATAACAATAGCTATGATTAGTCAAGGTTAAATAGTAATAATACTTACGCTAATAAATTAGCCCGTGATCACTTAATTATTTAAAAAATATAATAATAATTTAGTTTTCCGTTCGACTTAATCAGTAATGCCATTCGTTCGACTCGTTGCCGAATAATTGTAATCGATACCATAAATCATAACAATCTGTCATCGATTTAATTGGCCATATTGTGGGGTCAATATTGTGTACGCCGGAGTGTCAATTAAAGGCCCACTATTAGATGAATGATTGCTTGTTATTTAGCCTACCCATTTCTGTGCATAATTATTGCTTTTATACAATTGACTGCCCTTTTGCTATCCTGATAATAATGTTTGTTCTGGTCAAAAGTTCACTGGAATAGAACAATACAATGGAGTCATAAGTGTGATTCTATTTCCCTTAAATCCCCGAAAAGAAAAGCAGAAAAAAAAATTTTAAGAGCATTCAGTTGTATTTTATAGAAATAATGCCACTTACGCATTTTCAGTCTTAAAAAGCTGAAGTTAAGCATTAAGTATTTTTCCGAAGATAGGCAACAATAGTTGATTTGTTTACAAACAAATTTTAACACCTAAAATTACGGGAAAATTTAGTAACCTTCTTTTACGAAAATTAGCACTAGTTATTGATTTCGCTTAATGTTGCGATTATTTTATGAAATTGCTGGTTGACATGTTCAATGCTATGAAATATTTTTCAAGTGTATTATCTTGTACGCATTTAAAGGTTACTTGCATTTAAAGGACCCATATATCCTTTTGTTGTGGCAATTTTAGTCAATTTTGAGCAAACTTATAGGCCTAAATCGAGTTCAGTGCATCTTGTTTCCTAGACACAGTAGTGTTAATTTTCTATGAAATTGTTTGTGGTTACGTTTAAAATAACCTTTGTCAAATTATTGCTGACTTCAGATGCTAAAATTTGGGAAAAGTTCAGTATTTTCCATTTCAAAAGGAAAATTCGTCATTTTGTGCAAAATTGTAGAAAATATTCAAAGTGCCTAAAACTTAAGACTTGCGCTACAATTAAGTTTAAATCTAGTTTAAGCTTTGAATATTTGCTTAAAATCTAGTTAAATAATCCCTAGAACTAGAAGTAATCGTGCTAGAGGCACAGTTCAAGTATCTTCGAGAGGCAGACCTATTAGAAAATCTCAAAACCAAGGCGATTTTGTAGAGTTTAAGGATGCTTCAGTTAGATAATAGATAATTTAGATAATACTAATACCACTCCACCAAACTAGTCGGATACAGAATCAGAGCATTCTGATACCATCGATACTATCGACGAGATCGATGACACATTAAATTTGTCACCACCCAAACGAGTTCAGTCACGTTCAGCTAATCGCTCTACTCAAAATAGGGGTAATGCTAGAGATCGTATCCGATTCAGGTCTCCACACGATAATCGTGCACCACGTACAACTCGTGTGTACCTTTAAATTCCCAAGTACCACTTAGTACTCAGGTATCATTAAATAATCAAGTACCACCAAATAATCAGGTGCATACAAATCAAAATGTGTCATTAAATTATAACATGCCACTAAATCAAACTATGCCACTAACCCAAACCGTGCCGTTAAACTTAGCAACGCCACAGCATAATCATGTGCCACTAAATTTGACATCAACTATGCCTACTTTGCAATTGCAAACAAATGCTCAAACACCGCTTAACATTCAACTGCCAATAAATTCGCAAATACCGAATCATTCCCATAATTCTATTACTCCAAATGTAGTAATAAACTCTCAGATTCCACCTGGAAATCAAACACCGCTAACTTTAACCTCAAATCAGGCAACAATTCACCTAACAGGGTAACCTAACAGGCAACAATTCAATGTGATAGAGGAAACTCATCTTCAAAGAATTTTAGATGCATCATCACCCCACATTTGTTTCACGCAACGCGACTCAAAAAGGGAGAAACTATCGAACGTTTCGCTGCCAGGCTAGAGAAAATGGCTTCACAACTTTGGAGAATTAAGCCTACAGACTCTGCAATCCAGCAGGAATTTAAACAACTAGCAAAGGATGACAGAATGCGTTCAGTATTTCATCATGCTATGCCACGAGAAATTGAAGTTCATGTAACATCACAAATGCATACAACATTTAGGGATATGTATAACTCAGCTATCTATAAAAGAGCAGTTTTAGCAGGATTCCAGGGCAATGATAACGATCTTTATTCTTATAAATCAGGTACTAAACAAGTTTCTAATGCTAAAGTTAATAATCTTGCTTTTGGCACAATGTTAGACAATATAAACTCATTCGATAAAGGTATGACTAAGCTAAGTAATGCTAAAACTAAAAATGTTGAAGCTAAAGTTACCCAAACACCAATGCAGGTCAAATTAACGCGTGTCGCCGTTGTTTAGCCCCAGGTCATCTCAAATGGGATTGTCATACTAAGGAAGATAATCTACAACAAGTTAGACAACGTTGGGAACAAATTAAATCAGAAGGCGGATTTTCTAACAATAAATCCAACAACAAAAATGGTCGCGGAGGAAACCGATATGGGGAAATAACCTAGGTAAACGTGGAAATTATTTGTCTGGTTTCGATAATATGGATTCTGTTCAGTTTAACAAGAAAAACGACCCTAACTCATATCAGGCTAACACTAGTAATAATGGTAACAATAGTTACAATAACGGACAACAAAAGCAAAATAATGGTAACAATAATGGTAGAAATCAAAACCAAAATCAAAACCAAAATTAAAATCAGAATCTCCAAAGACAAAATAACAACAACCCAAACCATGTTCCACAACACGCTACAGACGTAAACGAGGGTAATGACTCCTGGCAAAATGGTTGTAGTTCAAAAAACAAGCTAATAGTCTGAATGTTAACAGGGATTCAGAACTAAACTGAAAGCAGTCAGAACAGAGCAATAATAATGATTAAAATCCACACGTCAGCTCAGTTCATTCTCAAACTCCTATTAGCCAAATTAACCCAGTGTATAGTACTCACTTCTGAAAAGTAAAATGTGTTCCATTATTTTCAGACGAGGATGCAAATAAATTAATGCTTAATTTATATTCAAACTTCGAATGGCATCTGCAGAAACTTGCTTTGCCAGATCGCACGTTAGCTTTACCATGCTTAGCGTCATATGTTGGCAAAATTCCATCAAAATATGTTGCGAGGTCTATAGAGGGTAATAAAAATCTCGTAGACGAATTTACAAATGCTTTAAACACAGTTAACGATTAGTACGACTTAACTTGTGACTCAATAATAGTAACACTATTCGAAGATGGTTTAGATTTCACATATTTTCATTCAGAATTAAACCAAGTTGATACTAAAAAGCTGATCGTTCTTGCTTTATTAGGTAACGAACGCACAGTTCAGTTCAAACATACGAATGAATCATTCTATAAAGACGGAGTTAAAATGCCTTCGGGCACTTCTATTGGTATCTCACCAACAACGCAGAAAAATTGGAAAATTAGGATTCCAACAGTTGTGGGAATGTTAGAACCTACAATTTGCTTAAAATTTTGGGACAGAAAAAATTTTGCCGACCCAAATGCGTCACCAGCGAAACACTCATCATTGGGAGAGCGAGGGGACTTGCTTACGAGCATTTCTGCTCAACTGGGCAACAGATGGTACAAGCAGCACCATCTAGCATCCGAAGTTGAGATACTAGCTGTGAGTCAGAGCAGCAAAGCGAAGTATCGCTCGACTCGGAGCAAACAGCGCCTAACTCTGATAACGTTCAAGTGAACATAGTTTTAAATAAAACTAAGGTTAAATATTCACGTCCACACTTAGTGTTTGACGTTGGTAATAGGCCAGAAATCTGTTTACTACACACAGGTTCTTCACTTTCATTAATTACAACCACAGCAGCACAACGCATGCTTAAGAACTTTGGTGTTAAATGTCATTTAATTGCAATGACTACACCAGTCAATTTGGTTGGGGTCGGAAATCGTCAGATTAAAGTTGATAGGAAAATAGTAACAACTTTAGATAAATGTGAATTTTCTAGAAACCCAAGAATTTGTCATCGTTCCTGATGGTTCATTTGGCAATATTTCAGTACTATTGGGTTACGATTTCATGTTAAATAAATCGGTTTCATTAGCATTAAATTGCCCAGATAACGTCTTAACTATAGGCGATTTAAAATTTCAAATGTCATCATCACCAGAATTAGCTCATATCGCTTATAATCAAAATAAGGAAATAATAAATAGGGAATATTATAAACCCAATCACATTTACGTAGCATCACTTAACGTAGCTACAGATGTAGAGACCGATGAAAATCCTAAATCTACATGGAATTGCACACCTAAACAGCATTTAATAGACATTACTGTATCTTTGTTACGAGACGAAATAATTCCATCAAATTGTGAGAGTAGAATAACCAGAAATTTACATTTTTCGTATCCCGAAATACAAACAGGAGTATTCCAACCTGAAAACGGCAAATTTCCTGTACGTCTTGCTCACAGTCTTGTTAACACAACTCCCACAGGTATTATTCCAGTCATGTGCATTAACTTTAATGGATTTGATGTAGAACAAAAAGCGGGTACTATCCTAGGCACGTACACGACAGCTATTATAGAGTACGAGGATGACGCTTACTTAGATTTATCAAATTCAAACTTGCCCAGCTAAAGTCCCATTGAGAAATCTCAAACCGCAAGTCCCATCGAGGTATCTCAAATCTCAAGTCCCATCGAGATTTTCCAAAACCAATCCAAACCCAGTGAAAGCTTAACGGAGATGGCAGCTAGTAGCCTAGCTGACCCTCTCAAGCCTAAAATCTAAGGCGGAACTCGATGCAGAATGGAAATTTTAAAACACAGGTTCATGTTTCCAGATTTAAATAAGGAGGAAACGGAAGAATTTCTAGGTACTAGCTGTCCCCCCGGCGTAACATACGCCGGTGTAGCCGGTTCCCGCATACCTGAGCGAAATACTGTAGTGGCAGTATGGAATAAAAAGGGCACCGACTGCCCCTGCCTCCTTCTGCGGATTCCCCGCGGCCTACCCACTTACATTCTGCCATAATCTGGTCAGATTTCCCCCATTCTTCCCCTGGTAACCCCTTTCCCGTCCCGCACCACCTGCCCCCCCCTCCCCCGTACCCGAATTCCCCTATTGTGTGGTCTGAATATCCCCATCCCTGCTTCCCCTCCCTTTGAATCCCTGCTGATTTGTTTTGTTAAGGAAGTTAATTATTTTTTTCAATGGAGGACGCTCACTTGCCCATTTCTCCGTTCTGATACCAAGCTCAATGAACTCAACAATGGTCGTGCATGCAGTGATTGTTACTCAACCAACTTTGAAACTCTTCAAGTCGGCTAAAAGAGTTAGCATTTAAAGCAATATTTCGATTGTTACTGATTGTTACAGGCCACATCCGTTTGTTTGACATTGTCGGTCGCTCGCCCTACTTTCATTGTAGTGCGTAATGATGAGTTTGCTTGCCCAACCTTAGCGTATTATATATATATAGATGCTTAGAACTCACCAAGATTCATTTTCTAAAAACAATTTTGATCTAGGATGTTACGAAGGATACAAAGTTCCTATAGATACAGGTGAATCACAACCAGTAAGTTCTAAAATGTACCAAGTTCCTTTTCACCAACGTAAATTGTGAGATAAATATATTGTCGAAATGCAAAAAGTAGGTATCATCCAAGAAGGAAAATCCGGATGGTTATCTCCTTGTCTAATGATAAAGAGAAGGCCAACTGGTTATCGAGTAGTTGTTTACGCGGCTTGAATTCTGTCGTGGAAAGTGTACACGTTCCAATACTTACTGTGACAGAAAGCATGGCTCATCTTAGCGGGGCTAAGTATTTTACACGTTTAGATTTTAAGTTCGGATTTTACCAACTTAAATTAGCAGAATCAGCTAAACCTAAAACGTGTTTCTCTGCAAATTCTAAGACATTTTTTTAACCAGCTCCCAATGGGCCTTAAAACAGCGCCTGCGCACTTCCAAATTTGGGCACAACAAATATTTGCAGATGTGCTAGGAGCCTATTGTACCGTCAATTGTCTCCTGAGTAGTCCAGATCTTATAACCCACATCAGTCATATGAATCGAGCACTAGAGCTAGTCGCTCATTCCGGACTGGAACTAAGCGTTGAAAAGTGCGAATATGCACGTAAAAAGGTTAAATTTTTAGGTTTTGTGTTAGATGAAAATGGGATACAACATGATAGCGATAAAACGAAGGCTATGCAGCAGTATCCTACGCCTACAATGCCTAAACAAGTCTGTTCATTTTTAGGTATGATAAATTTCTACAGACAGCATAGTTCTTCGTTTGCCAAAATGTCACAGATTTTATCCAAATTAACAAGGAAAAACTGTAAAATCATATGGGGCGAAGATGAAGAGCTTTTCAGGAACTTAAGCAAGCTATGATAAACGCCATTTTACCATTTTTCTAAACCCTTTTTTCTTGAAACAGACCCTAGTGGAGTAGCGATCGGAGGTTGTTTAAGTCAGTATCACGGACGTATAAACTATCCATAAGCCTGCTCTTCCCGAACCCTCACTGAGGCAGAAAGGAAGTTAACAACTACAACTAGGGAAATTCTAGCGATTATACATTGTATAGATTCATTTCGTTGCTATTTACTTGGTAAGATGTTTTTCCTGACGACGGATCATTTAGCAATTTGCTATCTTTATTGTGCCTCATCCCTCCCCCACAAACTTGAAAGAATTTTACTTCAACTCAGGAAATATGAATTCATCTTACGTCATAAGTCAGACCGACCTTCTAGCGGTTTCTGATGCCTTAGAAATCAATCCTCAGAGGATCTGATCGACGCTTCTAACAAGCGAAATATCTTATATAAAGATTATGACGGAATTCTATACAGAATTCCGCTTGCAGACCCAGATAAAGGCCGTATGCACAATCTAGCACAGATGCGTATACCAAAATCTCTACGGAATTAATGTATCCAAGATTACCATCCACCCCAGGCGCCGGACATTGCAGAGCCCATAAAACTAGAAAATTAACTGAGTTATATTGTTATTGGCCTAAAATGTTCGATGATATTGCTCATTACGTTAAAACTTGTCAAGTTTGTCAAGGTAACGTTAGACCTAACAAGCCACTCAAGGCTAAGCTAAGAGCTTACCAACTCCTACAGAGACCAGGTCATTCATGGAGCTTGGATCTCATTGGACCTTTGAATAAAAGCGTACACGGAAACGTATATATAATGACGTTAATTGACGACTACAGTCGTTACGTAATTGCAGTCGGAATTTCTGATAAAACTGAAACAATAGCTAAAAAGTTGTTTTTTCACCTCATAGCTAGATATGGAGCACCCGTGCAACTGTGCGGAGACCACGCTATTGTGGCAAGATTGTCAAATTTGTTCAATGTTAAACAAATAAACTTCACTCCTAACATGTCGTGGGTAGGAGGAACATGAGAAGCAGCAAATAAAAGAACAGAGGCAGTACTTTCAGAAAGTTGTCCAGAAAATTGGTGTGAATATCTCGTATTAGTGACTAAAGCGCTAAACGCGTGCCCTAATTCAGCCACATTAATTAGTTCGCACTATTTACATCATGGCTCCGAATTTAGATTGCGGAGTGCATTAGCTTTCGAACCACCACGAATCTACTACGATAGTGATGAAACTGTAGTACGTCTAGAGAGTAGACTACAATCAGCATTTGAAGTTGCTCGACCGCATACTTGGAAACAGTTAAGAGACAACAAAACTTTATGATCGCACAGCACGTCCTTATCTCTGTATCGTCAACGATTTCGTGTTATTACACGACTTCTTACCAATAAAACAAATTTCTCCGAAATTACTTAGAGCTTGGACAGGACCGTTCAGAATTATAGAATTTGTTAACGATGTTATTGTCAGTATTGTACATTTTTTGGATCCACTTAAAGTCGTTCTCGCACATGTGAACAATTTAAGACTATGGTTCCTTAGAACGAATAACCAACCTGTTTCTTTTAACAGACCTACCGACTTGGAATTATCAGAGCAGCTTAACAGGACATTAATGGAAGCTGAAATAAAATTACAAGAATACATAGCAAAACTTTTGGAAGATCCGACGGACCATTTATCGGAGATTCTTCCACCAACGTTTACGCCTTCCGAATCCGATGATACAGCTAGCAGTTCAGAAACGAGCCCAACTAAGAAACCCAAATGCGTCGAGCCGAAATCAGCCGCTTATTTACAAAATAAATACCGTAAAATAGATTATGAACTTAATAAGCAAAGAATGCTTGGTTCTACGCATGGTTATAATACCCGTAGCAGTAAAGTTACCCCAGAAATTAGGCTGCGTCGGCAGTTGGAAGAGGCAAACATAGACGATGAGGAAGTCTTTGTGTATCCAACAGAGAACAAAGAAAACATTGCATCACTGTGAAGGAGCATTCACACGCTCTGCACGGGGGACCCTAGTGAGTAAAATCGTAAGTACCTTTCCGAAACCAACGCATATGAATAAATAAATAATAATAATAATAATAATAAATAAATGAATATAACAATATTTACAGAAACAATAACATAGTATACCACAGAAAATAAATTAACGTAAATTAAAAATATTTACAAACATGTAAAACAAAGATTTGCAACAAATGCAAAATAATAAACCACAGAAAATACGAAACATTGGTTTAGTAAAATAATTTTTAAAACATAAGACAGTGAAATCAAAAAATAAAAACAAACTCACAAGACACTCTGTTGTAACCGCAAGTTACAGTAGGACACTTGAAATTATTGAATGGATAAAATTTAAGAAAATTAAAAAGAAGTAATTTTGACCATAGAAATGAATTTGGAAATTGAAACCGAAAATAATTGAACTGAAAATTTAAGTCTTTACGGTAAATTACGGTTACAAACAAGAAAAAAAAAGAGGTTGAAAAATGTTGCAAAATATGGTAAATTAAAGTAAATATATTATATATATTATATATTACCTGAAATAGAAGATCGAAATTAAGTACGATCACAGATTTAAGAAATAAATTTAATAAATTCAATGTTTGGTCATGATGAAAGAATGGAAAAGTAGAAAATAAAATTAAGAACAGGGAAATTTAAATTTGGCTAATAATTTAAGATTTCATCCAGAAAGTTAAGAAATTAATAATTAAATTAATTTGGAAGAACTTTCAGAAATCGGTGATTGTAAAAAACATGATATTTTCCTTAACCAGTTAAAAATAGTTACATATGTACAACCCTGATGTTGCACTCAGCGCCACCAGTGTCAAATTCGACGACGCTACTTTCCTGCAGCAGTCGAAACGACAACAACGCTAATCGTCGCCGCTGTCACCATCGTGGTCATCTTAAATAAAAGATTGAATAACAAAGAATAATTTCCTATTCATAAAATTATGAATACATGTGAAATTGACACGTAATTGGTTCATTGTAAGTATAACTTTCGCATATAGCGATACATGTTGTTACCTTAATTTCTGTTACGTTTTAAGAACAATATGGAGGGAAATCACTGTATATTTGTATACGGGATTATGATGTTCAAGCATATAAATGATAGCTGGAACATGTTTTTCCCGATATAATTGTTATAAAATGCATGTAATTTGTGAGTAATACAACCTCCCCCCCCACCCCTGTTTACAGAAAATGATAGCAGGCTGAACTAAAGTAAACAAGCAAAAATCTTATTGCATTAAACTATAGTTTTAAAATCATTATTTAGAGTTCAAACGCGCAGCGGAAATAAATATTTTCCTACGCGCAGAGAGCCTAACTATTTAGCGTTTACTTTGCGCTACCGCACTCATTGCGGCTACTAGCTTAAAACAAGAAGTTTTGTAAGATCAATTTTACCAATCAGATGGATATTTAAGATTGATGTTTTACACTGTTCAAACGTAAAAGTACTATATAAAACAGTACGGTAAACAAATTGTACCGAAAATCAACGCCACTTCCCCACACACCCCCTATTAAAATTTTCAGAATTTGATATTTTACTCACATTCTAGTTAAGGTAGATAGCATGTTATTCTTGAAACGGAAACGGTGCCACATAAATAAGTAATAGGCTATATAGGAGTCCGGTTTCATTAACTTAGTTTCGGACTACCTAGCCAAATTAAGACTATTACACAAATAAATAAAAACATCAGTCCATGGCACGGATTCCCTTTCATGAATAAATAAAAAATAAGAAAAACATTTGGGGACATTCATTTTCTTAAATTAAGAAAGAAACAAAT
This sequence comes from Lithobius niger, assembly GCA_023313725.1. Lineage (NCBI taxonomy): Eukaryota > Metazoa > Arthropoda > Chilopoda > Lithobiomorpha > Lithobiidae > Lithobius > Lithobius niger. Next base: position 12,318 of record JAHWFP010032605.1, read on the forward strand.
GAAGGTCCCAGACAGATGCTACCTTGACTATTTTAAAGGCATAAATTTTCAAACGTCATGATAAAACAGAACTTGAACGAACTGTATATAGCTACGCTACACTATTTTAAATTTTAAATCTATAAGGATATAATTATAAAATTCAGTTAAGAATTATAATAACCAATATTGCATTTCACATCCATAGGGATATGAATCATGAAACGTAAAATTGCAATTACATCTATTGTAAAGGACCAGTTCGTACAAATTCTTTCTTCCAATGCTAGAAATGATTAGCTTCACGTTGTAAATAAGACAACATACCAATAAATAGAAATAGATTTTATACTAGTTCATGTAAATGTAACTTACCTAAAAGGCCTAAAATGTACAAAGCCTACACCAGTATAATTGAAAATAAGCATTTTACTGCAAAGTAACTTTGGTTTAATTTTTGAGAACCATTGATTTATACTAAAACACTTTGAAATAAAAAATATTTGTCGGAAACGGCATACCTCTTTGCCCAAAGAGTAATAATGTATTTTCATATGCATATATTGCATTAGATTTTTTTATGACTCGTTACAGCCAATAATTAAGCCTAAATCGCATAATATTGTGATAAAATTCAAATGAGTTCTTGGTAGTTGTTCGAAAGGAAATGTTTTTGCATAAACAAATTTGGTATTATCATTTCCACTTCCAGTAAATTAAAAAGTAATATTTCATAACCATTATATGAATGAAATTTAAAAATAAGGTTTAAACATGAATATCATACGATGTTATTCAAAATTAATAAGACATTTTCTTACCATGTAAGCCGTTATGGCAGTCCGGGCACTCGTTCTTGCAAGGGCCGGGGCGTTCACACTGCTGTATACTGCTACCTGATGCTCCCGCATCAACGGCGTTCAGGGTATCTGGGTCTTGAACGTGGGCGATGCAGATGAGGTCCGGAAGCGGCGGCAACTCCTCCAGTTAACAATCCGGGAAGAGTTCAGGCAAATCTTCTGGCAAGTTTCTGCTGACGGGCGGCCTCTTGGAATTGAGCTAACACCCTATGCAGATTTTGCTGCATGAAAAATATATTTTTGGCATTGACCGCCCGCCAGAAGTATGCTGAAAATCGTTCATTTCCTTGTGGAAAAGGAAGGAATGTCACGTACCGACAATGCAAACACTGCCTTGCCGTTATGGGGCTGCATGTCAGATAATGAGAACTCAGACGCAGTTGCTGAGCCCTAGGTGATTCGTCAGGCGGAGTGCCGTCCACTAACACATTCAGCCCACGATTTTCTATAATGAGTTCCATGAAAAACAATCTGAGGACGTAATTCATAGCATCCTCACCCAGCAGCATCGGAGCGAAGGGAATCTCCTCGACGGTCTGATGTGGGCATTCGGTAAAAAGAGCTGGAGTTCGCTCACAATATTGGAACTGGGCTATACAGACCGATAATAGTAGAATGTTGATAGACAACATTCTAAGGAAGTCCTTCATTAACGCGGCATGTTTTCCGTCGCGCTCCTCTTGTCCTTAGGAGTAAGCTTACGCTTCTTTTCGGGAGGATCCATGATAAAATTTTGTGGAAGCAAACGAAAAAACAAACGATCGGATTGAAGTACACAACTTCGTGTGCGGGTAAAAACGCCAAATTGTCTAAGTCCAAAACTGTGACCCAGAAATGGATGTTGGCAAATCCTATCGGTGCAAAGTTCAGGCTTGATGTCACGAAAAGGGGGCTGTCTCTTTTTCCTAGGGTCCCAGCTCACCCCCTTTGCTCTTGTAGCAACCATCAGCTATTGTTTACATGGCCTCGACCAGGCTACAGTTTGAGGTCAGATCAAGCTGACATGGCCCAGAGCCGTACCCCCAACCCTTTCAACCCACCGAGCATTTTCATTTATTACACACCCCCTTCCCTCAGTTAAGAGAGTGAATGAGAGAGGTCAAGATGGCTCACCCTTGACCATGACAGCAGCTTGCTACCCACCTAAAAAGCTAAAAACAGCAAACTCACTCCATACTGGGAAAATGCAGCATTATTCTTTTAAAACAAGAAAATTCAAAAACATTATTTTGTGAAATAAAATATTTATTTTATGTATAATGTCAGTCAAACATACGCATGCGACTTATCCGGGTTGCACCAAAGGAGAAATGTCACGGGGCGACATTTTTGGTTGTGCAGGAGAGGGTCCCAGGGCAAGTGTGTGAAGCGGGCAATTTTGCGCTACCGAAGTGAATTGTTTCAAAGTATTAACTGAAACATGGATTACTTGTTTACTGAATGCTGGATTTCACAGTGATAGGGTTTTTTTTAGCCTTCAGTCAAACACACGCCAGCGACTTTCACGGGGCTGCACCAAAGGGAGAATGTCACGGGGTGAAGTTTTCGGGGAGGGGAAGGACACGTATGCGAATCCGGGAGGGGGCAGGAATGTGGGGATTGGGGGTTAAAGTAATTGTGGGAGAGAGGGCATATGTGGGAGCCATTCACATATTCGGTCTTTTCGTTTGATAAATTTAAAACCAAAGACCAAACACCTAGAGGGAGGCGTGTTATGCACAGAAAATGGGTAGGCTAAATAATAAGCAATCATTCATCTAATACTGGGCCTTTAAACGACACTCCGACGTACACAATACTGACCCCATAATATGGCCAATTAAATCAGTGACAGATTGTTATGATTTAGGATATCGATTACAATTATTAGTCAATGAGTCGAACGAATGGCATTACTGATTAAGTCGAGCGGAAAACTAAATCATTATTATATCTCTTAAATAATTAAGTGATCATGGGCTAATTTAGTAGCATAAGTATTATTACTAGTTAACCTTAACAATCATAGCTATTGCTATTGAATTGAAATACTTAGCTCTTAATAGAAGCTTGGTCGAAGCTAGAGGCACATGGCTCTAGCTCGACAGTGAAGCCCCGTCCAAGATGCGGCACGGCGTCTGGCCTCCCGCATACCTCTGGAAATGACTGGCGTGAACTACTTAAGCAACTGGTGAATGGCTGATGATCGACTAATCTCATGCATTCCGCGATTCAGTTTATATGTCGTAGCGTTATCGTCCATGATCGATCCATTGTACTATTGATTAATTGCAGAAATTCGAAATATAGTAACAGTTTGACAGCTTGGGCCCTTATCACCAAATGAGACCTCTACGCATGTCAATCATTCTATTATTGAGTTCGGGTTCATTAATTGTTCCTCGTAGTCGGCGCTTTGAAGCTATCTGCCGATATAATTAACCGTCCCGTGTGGGAGTGATTTATTGTTATTCTTCGAAGTGATCGATCATGAGCGATGATCTTATCGTAATTAAATCTACTTCAAGAAAGTAATTAAGGTCCTTCGAAAAATGTCGTAAATATTGTCAACTGGTAATGCCATCCTTTAAACTCTAACAATAGGTATAATTACACTGTCAGGTTACAATGATCTTGTCGGCTCTCGATCGTCTTTGAAGAGGACTCCTAATTATATTCACTTATCTGGTGTCAATTTGATCTATCGGTATAAATATTCGGCTCATGCATTTAAATAATGTATGATATTTATGCAACATGTATCCAATCAATTAGTTGTAGTGTTTGTGATATGAATACTAATTAAGCCATTAATTAAATCCTTACATAATCCCTGTTCAAACTAAAATCACGGTTCATTTTTAGTGGTTCTTTATTTTAGCCTCCAAACCCAGCCTTATTAATAACGGAAACTGCTTGACATAATTAAGCAAGAATTTTGCATTCACCAACCGGCCGAAAATTAATGATTAATGGTTGTGTGACTAGGTAAAACGGACCTTCTTTGAGGTAAAAAAAATAACATTCACAGAAATCAGGGCAATAATTATGTACAGCAAGATTAAATTGCCTCAATAATTGAGCAGTACTACTTTGTGTGGAGTTGGAATGAAATGATGTATGGCTTAAATTGCATGCAAGACTCGAGAACGCATTGCCATGTAACCGAACCCAAAAGTTTAATCAATTTCACTTTTGTTGTTGTTGATCTGAAATATATATTTCACTTTTTCTCCTGTGTTGACCACATGGTTTCTTCCCTCTCACTTTCAAAGGAGGGGAGGCGTGGCACTTTCTCATATCTTCTTGTGCTCTATTTTCGGCATCGAGTTGGCCGTGGCTCGGCCAAGGTCGTTCAAAGCCAAGTGGTTTCTCTACCCTCGTCATTATGCCGCCAGCTGTTTGGCCTAGTTTTGCTCTGGCTGGGGGACGAAAGAGAAACAGAAGCGTTACAAGCGCTGTTTTTTCAACTTTCAACATTTTCCCTTTGAAATCTTGTTTCTTGCCTCTTTACATTTTGAAGTCACTTTATGTCAAATGTGACTGTAATAAGCTCTTTTTAGCCAAATCAATGATTATTAATCAAATGGATTATCCATAGTTCGATTCGAACATTTCTTTTTGACATTGTCAAAATTAAACATTTTTTTACATACATTTGTACCAACGGCAGCAAGATTTTATCGGAATACACAGTCTTCATACTTCAAAATAAAATATCATATGCATGCTACATTCCTCGCCCAGAAACTTGAATGTTTCTGTACGCCATATCACTTGTTTGGTCCCGGGATGGGATTCAAACTGGCGACCAAGTTATCAAAGTCAATTCTAACATGCATTTTAAATGTTCATGCTACATTGTAACAAAAGAAACACTATGCTAAGGGAGGGGACAGGTTTCCTGTTTTGTTTACCCTTTAAGTAGTTTTCTTTTAACCCTTCATTCAAGTGTCATTTACTGTTATTCCCAAGAAAAAATATGACTGTGTGCCCATTGCGTACTTATTGTTGATTTTAATCTTACTTACTCCACGTTTTGGTAGTATAATTGAAAGTGTCTGCATTTGACTCTAAGTTTCGTTTTTCATACCAGCATAACCGAGTACTGCAACTCATTATATATGTGGCACGTTTGATGTGGTGTGTAAAAGTATATTTACGTTTACGTGTATTTGTTTCACCCATTTTGACTACTACGTGATAGTTCAGAGGTAACACGTTACCAAAGCCGTCGATCATATCTTTTAAGAAACAAATGTATTCGTGTTTGTCGGTTTTCCCTTTTGACTACTACGTGACAGTTCCAACTGACCAATACAGAAAGCCATCTATTGTAGCTTTTAAGAAACCTTGTTATTGTATATGTGTGTCAACCCATTTTGACTATCGTGTTCAGGTCGAAACTTCCAATCAAGTTTCCGCCAACAAACATGATATTTTTTAGAAATTATTGTGTTTCCGCACAATAAATGTGTTATACTACAGGATGCGATTTTTACAATCCTTGAGCATAATGTTTTTCTGAGGCTCTAGTGACTCGTATTCGTCACTAAAAGTGAATGTTATACAGTGATTTGTTTGTAAGGCTGTTTGCCTTTAAAAGAGCTTTTTGCAGAGCAAAGAAGCTGTTTGAGACCTGTAACATCGCCCCCCCTGAACGTAAGTAGCCGAAGCATAGGTGTACCCAGATGCTGAAATTCTAGTAACTTCAGAAACACATAATTGTGCATGACAATTAATTTTAAATCGAATGATTTCAATGCAGCGTTTATACATCATTTTTTTTTCAATGCTGCCAATTATAAATCTGACCTGCAAGTTCATAATAAACCTGCTCTCATAGACATTATTTGCAGTATCTGGGTGTTTGCTGCGCTTTAAATTATAATATGCAGAGGTATGATTCTGTCTGCAATCGTCAATTTGAATATCTGTTCAGAGTGATGTTGCATCACTTTGTGGTGACTAGCACCAGAACTCGTGCTTTTTTTTCTTTTAAGGGGAAGACATTTTGATCATCTGACTTCCAAACATGTCACTGAGTGACAGTGTAACTACAGATTCGAGTTACCCAACGAATCATGACAATATGAGTTGGCCAGACTCTATCATCAATTCGGCAGGTTATAAGTCTGCACTTACAACGAAAAGTATCACATGCGGTTGTTGCCAACTGGGGAAAAATGATTTCCAGCATGCAGTAGTTCTTTCAAGGTGTTCACTACACCCTTTGTATACGTGTGTAATCTGTTCCTTGGGAACTTAAAGTGTAAGGTACTTTTACTTTGTGTTGCCACTGACTTGAACTATGTCTGATGTTCCGAGTCCCAAGCGTACCTCTCCCTGTATCTATTACGGGCTACAACATGTGACGTTCCCAAATAGATAAATGTGACATCCCTGAACAACAATTTTAAGTCGTTAATGTCTATATTTATTTGAATTCACATGGTGAATTATTTTATCTGACTGTAACGTTAAGTGTGCCTTACTACAAGTAACAGCAACTATTTATCTTTCATTTTGAACTGCTTTGTTTTGGTTCAAGTTAGTGTGCCTTACTACAAGTAACAGTAACTATTTTTTTCATTTTGAACTACTTTGTTTTGGGTCAAGTCAAATGTGCCTTACTACAAGTAACAGCAATTATTTTTTCATTTTGAAATACTTTGTTTTGGTTCAAGTTAAATGTGCTTTACTACAAGTAACAGCAATTATTTTTTTCATTATGAATTAGCCAGCTATTTGTGTAGCCACATTAACTTATGACAATTCTATATTTTAATTTGTCTTATTAATGGTAATTAACATTGCGTGTATCGTGGCAAGGAGGGGTTGGGTGTGTGAATTTCACTTTTGCTTTCACCACAATTCTAGGAATCACTTATCTTTTAATTCACAGTCCTGGATCATGTTGGGATGATCCCTGTTCTGTGATTTAGCCTCTTTTCTCCATTTATTTGCCATTCTGAGCTTTATCAAAATCATAGTATGTTGCACAATTTCTGAAAATACATGAATTTTGGACTACATGAGTTAAGCAATATTCACATATCTTTCCAAGTTACATAATACATTTCACAATTATTCATACAATTTTGTATTTGTTAGTGACATTATACATAAAATAAATAATTTATTTCACAAAATAATGTTTTTGAATTTTCATTCTTGTTTTAAAAGAATAATTCTGCATTTTCCCAGTATGGAGTGAGTTTGCTGTTTTTAGCCTTTTAGGTGGCCATCTTGACTTACTTTGACCATCCCTTTCACTTGCTGATGAGTGCAATGGAGCATGTTCACTCTCTAGCTGAGGGAAGGGAGTGCGTAATAAACGAAAGTAGTCGGCGGGTTGAAAGGATTGGGGGTACAGCTCTGGGCCATGTCGGCTTGATCTGACCTCAAAATGTAGCCTGGTTGAGGCCATGTAAACAATAGCTGATGGTCACTACAAGAGTAGAGAGGGTTAGCTGGGTCCCTAGGAAAAAGAGACAGCCCCCTTTTTGTGACGTCAAGCCTGAACTTTGCACCCATTGGTTTTGCCAATGTCCATTTCTGGGTCACAATTTTGGACTTAAGAAAATTTGGCAAATTTACCTGCACACAAAGTTGTTTACTTCAATACGATCGTTTGTTCTTTCGTTTGCTTCCCCATAATTTTTTATCAACATATATCCTCCTCAAAAGAAGCGCAAGACTACGCCAAAGGAAGAGAGGAGTGTGACGGAAAACATGCCGCGCTATATGAAGGACTTCCTTCGAATGTTGTCTATCAACATTTTATTATTATCGGTGTGTATTGATCACTATCAACATTGTGAGCAGACACCAGCTCTTTTCACCGAATGCCTGCATCGGACCGCCGAGGAAATCCCCTTCGCTCCGATGCTGCCGGGTGAGGACGCAATGAATTATGTCCTAAGATTATTCTTCATGGAACTTATTATAGAAAATCCTGGGTAGAATGTGTTTGGGCTCAGCAATTACGGCTGAGCTCCCATTACTTGACATGCAGCCCCATAACAGTAAGGCAGTGTTTGCATTGGCGCTACGTGACATTTTCTCCTTTTCCGCAAGGAAATGAACGGTTTGCAGCATACTTCTGGCGGGCGGTCAATGCCGAAAATACGTTTTTCTGCAGCAAATTCTACATAGGGCGTTAGCCTATTCCCAAGAGGCCGCCCATCAGTAGGAACTTGCCCCGCCGACCGACGATCTGCCAGAAGACTTGGCCGAACTCTTCCCGGATTGTTTACTGGAGGAGTTGCCTCCACTTCCGGACCTCATCCGCATCGCCCATGTTCAGGACCCAGATGCCCCGAACGCCGTTGATGTGGGGGCATTAGGTAGCGGTATACAGCAGTGCCAGTGCCCCAGCCCTTGCAGGAACGAGTGCCCAGTCTGCTTTAACGGCTTATATGGTAAGAAAATTTCTTATTAATTTTGAACAATGCCATATGATAATCATGTTTAAATCTTATTTTTTAAATTTCATTCATATAATGGTTATGAATTATTACTTTTTAATTAACTGGAAGTGGAAATGATAATACCAAATTTGTTTATGCAAAACATTTCCTTTTTAACAACTTCCAAGAGCTCATTTGAATTTTATCACAATATTATGCGATCTAAGCTTAATTATTGGCTGTAATGAGTCATAAAAAAATCTAATGCGATATATGCATTTGAAAATACATTATTGCCCCTTGAGCAAAGAGATATGCCGGTTTTGACATATACTTTTTTTCAAAAGTGTTTTAGTTTAAATGAATGGTTCTCAAAAGTAAAACAAAGTTACTTTGCAGTAAAATGTTTATTTTCAATTATACTGGTATAGGCTGTATACATTTTTAGGCCTTTTAGGTAAGTTACATTTACATAAGATGATGTAAAATCAATTTCCATTTATTTACATGTTTTATTTACGACGTGATGCTAATCTTCGTAAGAAGGAATTTGTATAAACTGGTCCTTTACAACAGATGTAATTGCAATTTTACGTTTCATGATTCATATCCTTATGGATGTGAAATGCAATATTGGTTATCATAATTTTTGATTAAATTCTCTAGTTCCTATTCTTATGGATGTACAATTTTAATAGTATAGCATAGCTATAGTTCGTCCAACTTCCGTTTTATCGTTACATTTGAAAATTTATGCCTTTAAAATAATTAAGGTAGCATCTGTCTGGGGCCTTCATTTGTTTCGTTCTTAATTTAAGAAAATGAATGTCCCCGAATGCTTTTCTTTTTTTTCTTTATTCATGAAAGGGAATTCGTGCCATGGACTGATGTTTTATTTATTTGTGTAATAGTTTTAATTTGGCCAGGTAGTCCGAAACAAAGTTAATGAAACTGGACTCCTATATAGCCTATTACTTATTTATGTGGCACCGTTTCCTTTTAAAGAATAACCTGCTATCTAGCTTAACTAGAGTGTGCGTACAATTTTAAGATCTGAAAATTTTAATACCGCCGCCGCCCCCCCCCTAATAATGCTTGGTACAATTTGTTTACCGTTCTGGTTTATATAAAGTTTAAACAATGAAGAACATTAATTTTTTTTAAAGTCTGGTAACCATCCGGTAAGTATTGGAAATTTATCTTGCAAAGTTTCTTGCTTTGAAGCTATTAGCCGCAACGAGAGCGGTAGCGTGAACTAAGCGCTAAATAGTAAGGCTCTCTGCGCGTAGGAAAATTTTATTTAAGCTGCGCGTTTGAACTTTTAATAGTGGTTTTGAACTCATAACCTAAGGAAATAGGATATTGCGCTAGTTTACTTTTGTCCAGATAAATTAATTATTTGTGTAAACAGGGGTGGGGGGCTATGGGGGTGAATTACTCACGGAAATGTCATGTATTTTATAACAATTATGTCGGGAAAAGAACATGTTCCAGCTATCATTTATATGCTTGAACATTATAATCCCGTATACAAATTTACAGCGATTTCCCTCCATGTTGTCCTTATGAACGTGAGAGAAATTAAGGTAACAACAAGCATCGCTATATGCGAAAGTTATACTTACAATGAACCAATTACATGTCAATTTTACAAGTATTCATAATTTATGAAATAGAAAATTAATCTTTGTTATTCAATGTTTTTATTTAAGATAACCAAGATGGTGACAGCGATGACGATTAGCGCCATTGTCGTTTCGACTGCTGCTGTCTTTTAAGGAAAGCGGCGTCATTGAATTTGACAATGATGACCCTGAGTGCAACGTCATCAGGGTTGTACATATTGTATATATTTTAACTGTGGGAAATATCACCTTTTTACAATCACCGATTTCTGAAAAGTTCTTCCAAATTAAATTTTCGTATTAATTTCTAACTTTCTAGATGAAATCTTAAATTGTTAGTCAAAATTAAATTTCCCTGTTCTAGTTTTATTTTCCACTTTTCTGTTACTTTGTCATGACCAAACATTAAATTTAATAACTTCATTCCTTAAATCTGTGATCGTACAATGTTTTATATGTACGTAATTTTGATCCTTTACTTCAGGAATTTTATGTATAGTCAATGTTCAGTTTTATTATTTGATGTACTTATTTTCGTTTGTGTTGCCATTTTATTTCATTTATTTACTTACCAGTACCCTGAATTTACGTTGTTTTATATATTTATTTTAATTTACCATATTTTGCAACATGTTTCAACCTATTTTTTTTCTTGCTTGTAACTGTAATTAACCGTAAAGCCTAGAATTGTCGTCCAATTATTTTCGGTTTTAATTTTCCAAATTCATTTCTATGGTCAAAATTACTTCTTTTAATTTTCTTAAATTTCATCCATTCAATAATTTCAAATTTCCTTCTGTAACTTGCGGTTACAACATGGTTATGTGGATTTTATGATTTCTCTGTCTTATGTTTCAAACCTATTTTACCGAACCAATGTTTTCGTTTTTCTGTAGTTCATTATTTCGTATTATTTTTGTTACAAATCTTCTTATGACATGTTTGTAAATATATTATTTACGTTTTATTATTTTCCATGGTAAACTATGTTATTGGTTTTGTAAATATTGTCATGTTCATTTACGTTTTATCAGTTGCTTATGTCATGTTGTAAATATTTATTGATTTACGAATTATGTGTTGTTGCATTTTTTTTTCGTATTTTCGTATTTTCATTTGTATATTTATTTTTTATTTTTCATTTTTCAAATAATAGTATTTTCTAAAACGAGCTACGAGTTTCCGTCTCTAAATTTATTCTACATTACATCCTGAAACGTATTAGACTTGCTATTTTCATGTATTTATGCGATGTGAATATGTTTTTAGTGTCCTGCACTGTGAGAATCGAAACTGCGCAGGTGACTGGTCTAGAAATCCTGAGTTAGTTTCGGAAAGGTACTTCCGATTTTACTCACTAGGGTCCCTGCATGCAGGGCACGTGAACGCTCCTTCACGGTGACGCCATGTTTTCTTTGTTCTGCGTTGGATATACAAAGACTTACTCATTGTCAACATTTGGCTCTTCCAACTGCCGATGCAGCCTTATTTCTAGGGTAACTTTACTGCTACGAGTATTATAACCATGCGTAGAACCAAGCATTCTTTGCTTATTAAGTTCATAATCTATTTTACGGAATTTATTTTGTAAATAAGCGGCCGATTTTGGCTCAATGCGTTTGCATTTTTTAGTTGGGCTCGTTTCTGAACTGCTAGCTGCATCGTCGGATTCATAAGGCGTAAACGTTGGTAGATGAATCTCGATAAATGTATTCTTGTAATTTTATTTCAGCTTCTGTTAATGTTCCGTTAAGATGCTCCGACAATTCCAAGTCTGTAGGTCCGTTAATAGGAACAGGTTGGTTATTCGTTCTAAAGAACCATGGTCTTAAATTTTCACATGTGCGAGAACGACTTTAAGTGGATCCAAAAAATGTACAATATGAACGATAACATCGTTAACGAATTCCATAATTTTGAACGGTCCTGTCCAAGCTCTAAGTAATTTTGGAGAAATTTGTTTTATTGGTAAGAAGTCGCGCAATAACACGTAATCATCTACGACATAGCGATAAGGACGTGCTGTGAGATCATAAAAGTTTTGTTGCCTCTTAACTGTTTTTCAAGTATGCGCTCAAGCAACTTCAAATGCTGCTTGTAGTCTACTCTCTAGACGTACTATCGTGTCATCACTATCATAGCAGATACGTGGTGGTCCGAAAGCTAATGCACTCGGCAATCTAAATTCAGAACCATGATGTAAATAGTGCAAACTAATTAATGTGGTTGAATTAGGGCACGCGTTTAGCGCTACAGTCACTAATTCTGGACAACTTGCTGAAATTTTACGTAGTACTGTCTCTATTCTTTTATTTCCTCCTACCCACGACATGTTAGGAGTGAAGTTTATCTGTTTAATATTGAACAAATTTGACAATCTTGCCACAATAGCGTTGGGTTTATCTTACTTCCATTGTCTCTGCACAGTTGCACGGGTGCTCCGTATCTAGCTAAGAGGTGAGAAAATAACTTCTTAGCTATTGTTTCAGCCTTCTTATTGGGAATTCCGACTGCAATTACATGACCAATGAAGTCATCAATTAACGTCATATTCCCGTGAACGCTTTTATTCAAGGGTCTAACGTAAGCTTGACATACTTGACAAGTTTTAACGTAATGAGCAATATCATCGAACATTTTAGGCCAATAACAATATAACTCAATTAATTCTCTAGTTTTATGGGCTCCGTTATGTCCGGCGCCTGGGGTGGAATAGTAATCTCGGATACAATAGTTTCGTAGAGATTTTGGTGTACACATCTGTCCTTGATTGTGCATACGGCCTTTATCTGGGTCTGCTAGCCGGATTCTGTATAGAATTCCGTCAAAATCTTTATAAAAGATGTTTAGCTTGTTAGAAGTGTCGATCAGATACTCTGAGGACTTATTAGATAAAAGAAAATTGGAAATTGGCTAATTTATTTCTCCTTAATTGAGCCCTAAAGATCAGTCCTTTGATTTTAGGTTTAGCCGAATTCTGCTAATTTAAGTTGGTAAAATCCGAACTTGAAGTCTAAACATGTAAAATACTCAGCTCCGCTAAGGTGAGCCATGCTTTCTGTCACGGTGGGTATTGGAACGCTTACACTTACCACGACAGACTTCAAACCGCGTACTTTTACGACTACTCGATAACCAGTTGGCCTTCTCTTTATCATTAGACAAGGAGATAAACATCCGGATTTTCCCTCTTGGATGATACCTACTCTTTACATTTCGTCAATATATTTATCTAACAATTCACGTTGGTGAAAAGAAACTCGGTACTGGATTCAGCTGTATCTATAGGAACTTCATATCCTTCGTAACATCCTAGATCAAAATCGCTTTTTTTAAACTGAATCTTGGTGATTTCTAAGCATATCTAGAAATTCTTCTGTTTCCTCCTTATTTAAATCTGGAAACATGCACCTATGTTTTAAAATTTCCCATTCCGCATCGAGTTTTGCCTTAGATTTAGGCTTGGGAGCATCAGCTAGGCTACTAGCTGGAACCTCCGTTGATCTTTCACTCGGTTTGGATTGGTTTTGGGAAATCTCGATGGGACTTGGGATTTGAAATACCTCGATGGGACTTGCGGTTTGAGATTTCTCAATGGGACTTGAGGTGGGCAAGTTTGAATTTGATTAGTTCAAGGAAGCGTCATCCTTGTACTCGATAATAGCTGTCGTGTACGTGCCTAGGATAGTACCCGCTTTTAGTTCTACATAAATTCCATTAAAATTAATGCTCATGACTGGAATAATAGCTGTGGGAGTTGTGTTAACAAGATTGTGAGCAAGAAGTACAGGAAATAAGCCGCTTTCAGGTTGGAATACTCTGTGTCTGTATTTCGGGATACAGAAAATGTAAATTTCCGGTTATTCTACTCACGCAATTTGATGGAATTATTTCGTGTCGTAACAAAGATACAGTAATATCTATTAAATGCTGTTTAGGTGTGCAATTCCATGTAGATTTAGGATTGTCATCAATCTCTACATCTGTAGCTGCGTTAAGTGATGCTACGTAAATGTGATTGGTTTTATAATATTTCTTATTTTGCTTATAAGCACATGAGCTAATTCTGGTGATGATTTGAAATTTTAAATCGCCTGTAATTAACGCGTTATCTGGGTAATTTAATGCTAATGAATCTGATTTGTTTGACATGAAATCGTAACTCAATAGTACTGAAATATTACCAAATGAACCACCAGGAACGATGACAAATTCTTGGTTTCTAGAAAATACACATTTTTCTATAGTTGTTACTATTTTCCTATCAGCTTTACTCTGACGATTTCCGACCCCAACCAAATTTACTGGTGTAGTCATTGCAATTAAATGACATTTAACACTAAAGTTCTTAAGCATGCGTTGAGCTGCTGTATTCGTAATTAACGAAAGTGAAGACCCTGTGTCTAATAAACAGATTTCTGGCCTATTACGAACATCGACCACTAAGTGTGGACGTGACTAGTTAACCTTAGTCTTATTTAAAACTGTGTTAACTTGAATGTTATCAGCGTTAGGCACTGTTTGCTCCGAGTCGAGCGATGCTTCGTTTTGCTGCTCTGACTCACAGCTGGTATTACCTTTGGACGCTAGATGGTGCTGCTTCTACCATCTTTTGCCCGGTTGAGCAGAAATGCTCGTAAGCAAGTTTCCTCGCTCTCCCAACGATAAGTGTTTCGCTGGTGACGCATTTGGGTCGGCAACATTTTTGCTGTCCCAAAACGTTAAGCAGATTGTAGGTTTGAAGGTTCCTACAACTGTCGGAATCCTAATTTTCCAATCTTTCTGCGTTGTTGGTGAGATACCAATAGAAGTGCCTGAAGGCATTTTAACTCCGTCTTCATAAAATGATTCACTCGTATGTTTAAACTGAACTGTGTGTTCGTTACCTAATAAAACAATAACGATCGGCTTTTTAGTATCGACTGGGTTTACCTCTAAATGAAAATTTGTGAAATCTAAACCATCTTCGAATAGTATTACTATTACTGAGTTACAAGTTAAGTCGTACTTATCGTTAACTATGTTTAAAGCATTTGTAAATTTGTCTACGAGATTTTTATTACCCTCTATAGACCTCACAACATGTTTTGACGGAATTTGCCAAAATATGACGTTAAACGTGGTAAAGCTAACGTGCGATCTGGCAAAGCAAGTTTCTTCTCATGCCATTCGACTTTTGAATACAAATTAAGCATTAATTTATTTGCATCCTCGTCTGAAAATAATGGACCACATTTTACTTACATTTTATTTACATTTTACATTTTATTATTGCTCTGTTCTGACTGCTTTCAGTTTAGTTCTGAATTCCTCTTAACATTCAGACTTTTAGCTCGTTTTTTGAACTACAACCATTTTGACATGAGTTGTCACCCTACGTCTGTAGCGTGTTGTGGAACACGGTTTTGGTTGTTGTTATTTTGTCTTTGCTGGTTTTGATTTTGATTTTGGTTTTCATTTTGGTTTTAATTTCTACCATTATTGTTACCATTATCTTGTTTCTGTTGTCCGTTATTGTAACTATTGTTACCGTTATTGCTAGTGTTAGCCTGATATGAGTAAGGGTTGTTTTTCTTGTTAAACTGAACGGAATCCCTATTGTCGAAACCAAAAAAATAATTTCTGTGTTTACCTCGGTTATTTCCCCTGTATTGGTTTCCTCCGCGAGCGTTTGTGTTGTTGGATTTATTGTTAGAAAATCCGCCTTCTGATGCAGTTTGTTCCCAACTTTGTCTAACTCGTTATAGAGTATCTTCCTTAGTACGACAATCCCGTTTGAGATGACCTGGGGCTAAACAGCAGTGACACGCTCTAATTTGACCTGCATTAGTGTTTACGGCACTAACTTTAGCTTCCAACATTTTTAGTTTTTGCGTTACTTAGCTTAGTCATACCTTTCTCTAATGAGTTTATCTTGTCTAACATTGCGGCAAAAGCAAGTTTATTAACTTCAGCATTAGAAATTTGTTTATTACCCGATTTATCGGAGGTAAGATCGTTTTCATTGCCTTGGAATCCTGCTAAAACTGCTCTTTTATACATAGCTGAGTTATACATATCCCCATGGAGTAAAAAACACGGTAATAGATTAAGTGAAGGCAAACCAAGCAGTGCTACATAAAAATAAAAACAACGTTTCGAAAATTATCAATTTTCGTCTTCAGGTTAGCAATAAAGTTAAAGCATGGCAAAAGCCACTAAGTCAACCTATATGAAAAGCATAAAACAGACATTTAAAACGGATAAAATCCACCAGTTTCTCCTCTCAAAAGAGGCAGAAATGGCAGCCGAAAAGCAACGACCCACCTGCTCTTTTCGATGCCACGTCGCAATGTAAGTTGTATGCAAATCGGGGTCACGTGTTTCAAAGGTGTGTTTTTGGTGTGGTGGTGTGTAAGTGTGATTTAATTACAGGAAAATATTCTTTTATAAATTTATTATCTAGCACTAAGTGGGTATGTACAGGTGGTGTATGTTTATGGATGACCAGCGTTTCTAGATTAATTCTTGCCCTGGTGTATTTTTCTCGAAACAAGATTTGGACCTTGTCGAAGTCGGGGGTGTGGCCTGTTGCGTATTTGTCTGGCGACTTGCCTGTTGAAAGGCAGTGTTGCATTCTGGGGCGTCGGCACGCGGGGTTATGGAGGGCCCCCCCCTCCAATGTTGGCAAGTTGCACGGAAAGGCGGCAACTTTGAGCCTCGTCGGCAAAAATGTGTTGCTGAAAACTTTTTTTCTAAAAACTACGTTACGGTATAACTCCTGTTTGCTTTCAATACCATAGTCGCCCATGAGGAAAAAGGACAGCAGGCCTACACTAAATTTCTTTAGGCAGCATTATCTCTGACCCACCTACTAGGAAATTATTGTACCCACTTCCCATCTCTTCACCCTCAAACGCATTCGGCACTTTCCCTATTTCAGCCACTACACCCCAACCAAGGGTCATTCAGTCAGTGTGTTCGTATGGATATGCTGTAAACCAAGACATTCGAATGAGAAAACTAAACAAATTAGTGTTTAAAATGGAGAAACGTCTGATAACGATTACCGAAAAATACACAAAAAGAGGCGCACAGCGGTAACAAAGTAAGGCTGAAGTTTCCTGGAGCACCTGAAAACCCATTCACAGTAACCAAAGCTGGGGTAAAAAAAAATAAGAAAATCGGCAGACTCTGTTGAAAGTTGAAGTAGAGGGAGAAAATTGAATAAATTAATGATGTCAGCAATAATTTGCCAATTTGCCAACAATAATTGCTAGAGTGCGTACTGGGTACGACAATAATTTTTGTACCTGAATTAATCGTAAGCCACTGTTTACTCGGCAAAATGACCAAAAATTACCTTATTGAAATCACAATAAATTCTTTAATATTGTTTTCTTTCTCATAATTAACTTCATTATCATTTGTTTTTTAATCCCGTTTTGCCGAATAATATTGAAAAAAAAATACGTGCCCTTATCTAAACCTTATCTAAGCATAAATTCCTTCCGATTAGGAATACATCTTTAACTTCTCCAATACTACATTTTTAAAGAATATGTTGATCGGTGAAACTGGGTTCGGTGAAATGGGAAAACATCGTGCATGAAGCGCAACCTTTTTATTTGTTGCGATAAATGTGTCCAGTATGTATTCGATTTCTATGTTTAGGTTAGATATCGACTTTGTTTTTGTTGACACTTGTTTTTGTTGACGCAAACAAGTAATTTGCACTTCGTGCCATCATAAAAATTAAAAGAAAAAAGAACACTTGATACAATTTTCAAATCACTCCCTAATGTACCTCCGTTTATTGTTAAAGACCAGATCACTTCACTAGCAGTTTCTTTAAGTGGACGAACTAAATTATGAACTTAAAGTTGCTTCCTTTTATTAAACTGTATCTCTTCAGAACCACGGGTTTTTTTTTTGGTATTGAGGATTAGTTTAGCTGATGACTTTATACTACTCTGGAGGGGGGAGGGGGCGTTCATGTTTAGCTACGACTGAGTGATTGCAATAGTTGGGACTAGAAGCTTGGCAGCCTTTCTTGTTGAAATGAGATCACCACTCAGCAAAGGAGACACTTTTTGTGCGAACGGTGTGATTCTACCTTTTTTAGTTTGAGGTGAAGTAGATCTGTTTCAGCCTGACCTGTCTTTGAAAGACAGCAATCATGCGCCAGGGGCGAAAGAAATCTCAAGTTACGGGACCGGCCGCATGTCAAAAACTCCACCCGCGGGACACGGCATGTGTTGTTTCACCATTGGTACATGCAATCATTATGTTACATTGTTTTGTATTATTGCTATTTGTTATATCCGGTTGTTGAAGAGAAATGAAATTTCAGTGAGCACCCGTCGTAGCGTTAAACTGTTCACAATTGATATCTAATGTT
Organism: Lithobius niger; assembly: GCA_023313725.1. Lineage (NCBI taxonomy): Eukaryota > Metazoa > Arthropoda > Chilopoda > Lithobiomorpha > Lithobiidae > Lithobius > Lithobius niger. The sequence goes on from JAHWFP010032605.1 coordinate 30,553, forward strand.
CATACTCGGAATACAATTACGTTAGACCACACGCACAAGGAAAAAAATGCAAGCACAAGAAAAAAGAAAAGAAATTAGAACAATATATAAGGTGTAAAAGTTTGAATCACAATAAACGAGTCTTTTTGGCATGCGTTTTACAAAATTTAGATAAAAAAAACGTAAAAAAAGCCCCCCCACTCTTGGTTGGTTTCGTTGATAAAATTTTGTAAAATAGGGCAGGCTACTTATTTTTTATTTGCCTCCAAAAAATATTGCGATAGTAAAGAAAATCACCAATAATGTGTACAAGACAGTGTAGCTGAAATCGATGGACACTAGTCGTAACCATGGTAGAATGGCCTACACAAGTCTTAGTTGGCATGTTTATCTACCATCTATCAAGACGTGGGTCGGTTTTAGGATTTTGTTCTGTAGTTACTTTTTTATTTTATGTTAGTCATTAAAGTTTGGTTAACTTTGATAAGCCTTCATTTAACAACTTTATTCATAGTAAAGTAGTGAAGTGTAAGACGAGGCGGGGGAGGGGGGAAGACTGGCCGCAGGGAACGATCGCCACAAAACCAGAAGAAGAATAGGGACAGTTTCTTTTCGAGTTTCCACCCCAAACTGCCACGCAAGGCTACTTCATTACCTTCTTGCGTTGTTGGGGTGATACAGTAATTCTGATGTTACTCTACATGATGGTATGGATACAGAAATAAAATCTGCAAATATGTTTTCCTTTGTTTAATCGAAATGGTCGAGCATGCAAGCCAATGAATCAAGTAAATTGAACAGTTTACAATTGTGATAATAGAATGCATAAAATGACCATAAATGGCTAATGAAATTATGATAAATCAAAAGCTTCCGGGGCTATGCCCCAGACCCCCTAGCTGCCTAGGGAAAAGTCGGCACATCTGTCAGATTCCCCCCTCCCCCCTCCAATCTTTTGCCTTCGCTACGCCCCTGGTTGCACTAAAGAATTTGATTCAACTTTTAATTTGAAGTTTGATTTATGGGATGCCATACGTTCCTTAAGTTTTTGAAAGGATTGTCCTACATATGTAGCAGTACAGGTTGGCTCCATACAGGGAATTCGATAAACAGTATTGCGTGTGGAAAGCATGTCGTCTGATTTGTTATTGTTTTTATTTTCATGGTGCATGGTCAGCTGCTTAATATTTTGGTGGCTGTTTGAAACAAGTCAGATGTTATTGATGTTAAGTTTCTTCTTAAGGACTTCAGAGATGCCTTTGAAGTAAGGCAGAGCAATGAAACTCGTAGGGGGGAGGGGGGCCATTTAGGGGGTCAAAGCTTTTGAAATTAATTTATTAATGTACCCGAGTGGGAACCCATTCTCAACATACTTTTGCAAGATGTAATGAAATTCATGCTGCAATAAGTCAGCATTACTGGTGTGTGAGACAACACGTTTAACTTCATTTATTACTACATTACGTTTGTAATGGGCATCAACATAGGAGTTGTAATGCAGGGTGCGAGTCGACTGCATACTTTTTCTGAAGTGCATGAATTCGATTAGGCTATTATCGTTAATAATGACGTTTACATCTTATAATGGGATGGCATTGTTTTTAGAGGACTCCATAGTGTAAGTTAGTGAGTGATTTAGTGATGCTGTTGAGAAACTCAGGATTAATAACTTAAGTTGTGTTGGTAGAAGTGCTAAACTGTCGTCGATGTATCGCTTGTAATATTTAAATTGTCGAAATTTTTCAACCAATTTATTGTCGACTGCATTCAGGACTATGTCACAAAAGAAAGTTGAAAGTGGGCTTCCCATCGGTACACCATTGATTTGTTGGTAAAATTTTTCTCCATACTCAAAGAACGTGGTTTCAAAAATGACTTTTACTGCACTGATGAAAGTATCATTATCCCACCCAAGCTTGAGGAGCGAGGGGGGGGGAAGGGTTCGTTTGTTAATTTTCGAGAGATTTCCGTAAGGATAAGGTCTTGGTCCAATGATGGAAACATTTTTTAGACATCAAAGGAAACAAATTCAAACCCTGGAGGCACTTGATATCCTTCCAGGTCGTGAACAGTTTTGAGTGCATTGGGCGTAGTATGGCGCCCCTCAACGAGTTCTTTTAGAATGGGTTTAAGGATGTACGCAAGCTCACTGTTGGCGGTAGTCTTCCCACTCGTAATTCACCTGAGAGGAAAACCGTGCTTGTGGGTCTTTATCTGGGGAAAAATGCAAGGGGGTGGTGGTCGACTTTCAAATATTTTTCGAAAAATTCCGGTGTAATTCTGTCTTTGGTTACAAGTGCTTTAAGACATTTTTTACCACGAGCGTTGTATTTGCTCAGTGGGTTGAAAGGGAGCTTTTTGTAAATAGGGTCATTGTTGAGTTCATTAAGTATGTTAGATTCGAGTTTCAAAGTGTCTTGTATGACGGTAGCATTGCATTTGTCAGCTTTGCAGATAGTGATGGATGGATCTGATTTGAGGGCCCGAATGGCAGTAATTTCTTTGAGAGAGAGGTTTGGGATTAAATGCTGCTTGGAATTTTGCAGTGCAGAAAGTGCTGGACCACGGACTTCGGAACGATTAGGTAGAAATGAAAGCCCTGCTTCAAGCTTGGCGCAAAAGACTGGGACTAGTTGCCCAATTTTTGGGGTGGGTATAAATTTTAGGTCCTTCTGAAGCAAATTAAGTGTTGGTGAGTCGAATTCCTTCTGAGAAAGGTTGTGCAGCCACGCATTTGTGGGGAACGAATGATGTATGGATTTAGACGGAGGAGCCGACAATTTAGCAGGGATGGATGGGGGGAGGGCAGAAATGTGGATTAACGTGTGTTGTTGCGAAAGTGACGTTAAAGTGACGTCAAAGTGAAGCTTTGATTCCCAAAACGCCACCCCCTACGAGTTTCATTGCTCTGCGTTACTTCAAAGGCATCTCTGAAGTCCGTAAGAAGAAACTTAACATCAATAACATCCGACTTGTTTCAAACAGCCACCAAAATATTAAGCAGCTGACAGTGCACCATGAAAATAAAAACAATAACAAATCAGACGACATGCTTTCCACACGCAATACTGTTTATCGAATTCCCTGTACGGAGCCAACCTGTACTGCTACATATGTAGGACAATCCCTTCAAAAACTTAAGGAACGTATGGCATCCCATAAATCAAACTTCAAATTAAAAGTTGAATCAAATTCTTTAGTGCAACACTGCCTTTCAACAGGCAAGTCGCCAGACAAATACGCAACAGGCCACACCCCCGACTTGAACAAGGTCCAAATCTTGTTTCGAGAAATTAATTTAGAAACGCTGGTCATATATACACATACACCACCTGTACATAACCACTTAGTGCCAGATAATAAATTTCTAAAAGAATATTTTCTTGTAATTAAATCACTTAAACTCGACACTTTTGGCAGATATATTGTAAAACCAACATAAGGAATGCATCACACCTTTGAAACACGTGACCCCGATTTGCACATAACTTGCCTTGCGACGTGGCATCCAACAGAGCAGGTGGGTCGTTGCTTTTCGGCTGCCATTTCTGACTCTTTTGAGGGGAGAAATTGGTGGTTTTTATCCGTTTTAAATGTCTGTTTTATGCTTTTAATATAGGTTGACGTAGTGGCTTTTGCCATGCTTTAATTTTATTGTTAACCTGAAGACGAAAATTGATAAATTTCGAAACGTTGTTTGTATTTTTATGTAGTACTGCTTGGTTTGCCTTCACATAATCTATTACCGTGCTTATTACCCCATTGCTCATTTTGAACGATTTTGCTGTTGTCATGTTTTACCCTAAGCATCCTATATTTAAGTGGCTTCGCCCTATCATTTCGACTCAATTTCTACATATTTTTAGGCAACTCACTAAGGAATGTTGCAGTCTTATTCACCTAGCTGAAAAAAATCAAATTCTTGAAGTCATGTTTGTTTCATGGTGTGATTCCATCGTCACTGTTTAAAAAGCAAGCTTACTACATTTCACTTGAGGCACAGGCACTCTCCGTGCGTGCTATTCTTACACAACACTATGCTGACCTAGATTTGTAAAAAAATGCTCACCATAACAAGTTAAAACGTTTCATTCTTTCACAACCACCCACGCTCATTCAGCAATTTTTAGCTACCCTACGGGATTTTTTTGCTATGGCCTCCTGCCATTTCCAAAATACACTTAACATTAAACTGCATACGTTGTTATCCGCTAATTTATCGAAATTTGCAACGTCACTTTCGCAACGACACGTTAATCCACATTTCTGGCCCCCCCTCCCCTCATCCATTCCTGCTAAATTGTCGGCTCCTTCGTCTAAATCCATACACCAGTCGTTCCCCACAAATGCATGGCTGCAAAACCTTTCTCATAAGGAATTCGACCCACTAACACTTAATTTGCTTAATGACCTAAAATTTGTACCCACACCAAAAAATGGGCAACTAGTCCCAGTCTTTTGCGTCAAGCTTGAAGCAGGGCGTTCATTTGTACCGAATTGTTCCGAAGTCCGTGGTGCAGCACTTTCTGCACTGCGAAATTCCAAGCAGCATTTAATCCCAAACCTTTCTCTCAAAGAAATTACTGCCATTCGGGCCCTCAAATCAGATCAATCCATCACCATCTGCAAAGCTGACAAATGCAATGCTACCGTCATACTAGACACTTTGAAACTCGAATCTAACATACTTAATGAACTCAACAATGACCCTATTTACAAAAAGCTCCCTTTCAACCCACTGAGCAAATACAATACTCGTGTTAAAAAATTCCTTAAAGCACTTGTAACCAAAGACAGAATTACACCGGAATTCTTCGAAAAATTTTTGAAAGTCGACCACCACCCCCCTTGCATTTTCCCCCAGATAAAGACCTACAACCACGGTTTTCCTCTCAGGTTAATTACGAGTGGGAAGAATACCGCCAACAGTGAGCTTGCGTGCATCCTTAAACCCATTCTAAAAGAACTCGTTGAGGGGCGCCACACTATGCTCCAATGCACTCAAAACTGTTCACGACCTGGAAGGATATCAAGTGCCTCCTGGGTTTGAATTGTATCCTTTGATGTCGAAAAAATGTTCTCGACTCCTTACGGAAATCTCTCGAAAATTAATAAACGAACCCTTCCCCCCCCCTCACTCCTCAAGCTTGGGTGGGATAATGATACTTTCATCAGTGCAGTAAAAGTCATATTTGAAACCACGTTCTTTGAGTATGGAGGACAATTTTACCAACAAATCAATGGTGTACCGATGGGAAGCCCACTTTCAACATTCTTTTGTGACAAACTAAATATTACGAGCGATACATCGAAGACAGTTTAGCACTTCTACCAACACAACTTAAGTTATTAATCCTTGAGTTTCTCAACAGCATCACTAAATCACTAACTTACACTATGGAGTCCTCTAAAAACAATGCCATCCCATTTTTAGATGTAAACGTCATTATTAACGATAATAGCCTAATCCAATTCACGCACTTCAGAAAAAGTATGCAGTCGACTCGCACCCTGCATTACAATTCCTATGTTGATGCCCACTACAAAAGTAATGTAGTAATAAATGAAATTAAACGTGTTGTCTCACACACCAGTAATACTGACTTATTGCAGCATGCACTTCATTACATCTTGCAAAATTATGTTGAGAATGGGTTCCCACTCGGGTACGTTAATAAATTAATTTCAAAAGCTTTGACCCCTGGGGCCGGCCCCCCTCCCCCCTACGAGTTTCGTTGCTCTGCCTTACTTCAAAGGCATCTCTGAAGTCCTTAAGAAGAAACTTAACATCAATAACATCCGACTTGTTTCACATAGCCACCAAAATATTAAGCAGCTGACCATTTTCATAGAAAATTAGCACTACTGTGACTAATAAACAAGATGCACTGAACTCAATTTAGGCCTATAAGTTACCAAAAAATTGACTAAAATTGCCACAAAAGGGTATATGGGTCCTTTAAATGCACACAAGATAATACACACTTTTATGCACACTTTTAAATGCACACTTTTAAATGCACACAAGATAATACACTTGAAAATATTTCATAGCATTCAATCAGCAATTTCATAAAACAATCGCAACATTAAGCAAAATCAACAATGTTATTTTTTTCCAACAAAGTTTACTAGCGCTACTTATCGTAAAATAGGCTACTGAATTTTCCCGTATTTTTTTTCTTTTCGTGTTTAAAAATTGTTTGTAAACCAGCTACCATTGCTTACTGTCGGAAAAATTCTTACTTGAATTTAGCGCTAAGACTGTAAAATGCGAAAAATGGCATTATTTCTATAAAATACAACTGAATGCTCTTAAAATTATTTTTCTGCTTTTCATTTCCGGGGATTTAAGGGAAATAGAATCACACTTATGACTCCATTGTATTGTTCTATTTCAGTGAACGTTTGACCAGAGCAAACATTATTATCAGGATAGCAAAAGGGCAATCAATTGTATAAAAGCAATAATTATGAACAGAAAATGGATAGGTTAAATAATAAGCAATTATTCATCTAATAGTGGGCCTTTAATCGACACTCCGGCATTCACAATATTGACCCCACAATATGGCCAATTAAATCAGTGACAGATTGTTATGATTTAGGGTATCAATTACAATTATTCGGCAATGAGTCGAACGAATGGCATTACTGATTAAGTCGAGCGGAAACCTAAATCATTATTATATCTCTTAAATAATTAAGTGATCACGGGCACTTAGTAGCATAAGTATTATTACTAGTTAACCTTAACAATCATAGCTATTGCTATTGAATTGAAATACTTGGCTCTTAATAGAAGCTTGGTCGAAGCTATCTGCTCATGGCTCTGGCTGGACGGTGAAGCCCCGACCAAGATGTGGCACGGATCTGGCCTTGCTTTCCGAATCGGGACCTCCAGAAATGACTGGCATGAGTTAGTTAAGCAACTGGTGAACGGCTGATGATCAACTGATCTCATGCATTCCGCGATTCAGTTTATATTCTGTAGCATTATAGTCCATGATCGATCCATTGTACGATTGATTAATTGCAGAAATTCTAAATATAGTAACAGTTTGACAGCTTGGGCCCTTATCACCAAATGGGACCTCTACACAGGTCAATCATTCTATTGTTGAGTTCGGGTTCATTAATTGTTCCCCGTAGTCGGAGCTTTGAAGCTATCTGCCGATATAATTAGCTGTCACGTGTGGGAGTGATTCATTGTTATTCTTCGAAGTGATCGATCAGATCGATCATGAGCGACGATCTTATCGTAATTAAATCTACTTCTAGAAGGTAATTAAGGTTCTACGAAAAAGTCGTAAATATTGTCAACTGGTAATGCAATCCTTTAAACTCCAACAATAGGTATAATTACACTGGTTCAGGTTACAATGATCTTGCCGCCTCTCGGTCATCTTTGAAGAGGACTCCTAATTATATTCACTTATCTGGAGACAATTTGACCTATCCGAATAAATATTCGGCTCATTCTGTTACTTGTAGTAAGACACATTAAACTTGCACCAACACAAATTAGTTCAAAATAAAAAAAAATAATTGCTGTTACTTGTAGTAAGGCACACTTAATGTTACAATCATATAAAATAATTCACTATGTGAATTCAAATAAATATAGACATTAATGACTTAAAATTATTGTTCAAGGATGTCACATTTATCTATTTTGGGAAGGTCACATGTTGTAGCCCGTAAATAGATACAGGGTAAGGTACGCTTGGGACTCGGAACGTCAAACGTAGTGGAAAGTCAGTGGAAACACAAAGTAAAAGTACCTTAAACTTTCAGTTCCCAAGATTACACAAGTATACATAGGTTGTAGTGAACACTTTGAAAGATCTACCGCATGCTGGAAATAATTTTCCCTCGGTTGGTAACAACCGCATGTGATACTTTGCATTGTAAGTGCAGACTTATAACCTGTCGAATTGATGATGGAGTTTGGCCAACTCATACTGTCATGATTCGTTGGGTTACTCGAATCTGTAGTTACACTGTCATGTTTGGAAGTTGGACGATCAAAATTTCGTCCCCTTAAAAGAAAAAAAACACGACATCCGATGCTAGTCACCACAAAGTGATGCAACATCACTCTGAACAAATATTCAAATTAACGATTGCAGACAGAATCATACCTCTGCATATTCTAATTTAAAGCGCAGTAAACACCCAGATACTGTAAATAATGTCTATGAGAGCAGGTTTATTATGAACTTACAGATCAGATTATAATTGGTAGCATTGAAAAAAATGATGTATAAACACTGCATAGAAATCATTTGATTTAAAATTAATTGTCAAGCACAATTCTGTGTTTTTGAAATTACTAGAATTTCAGCATCTGGGTATACCTATGCTTCGGCTGTTTACGTTCAGGAGGGCCGTTGTTACAGCATAGATCGCAAACAGCTTCATTGCCATGCAAAAAGCTCTTTAAAGGCAAACAGCCTTACAGACATGTCATTGTATAACATTCACTTTAGTGACGAATACGAGTTACTAGAGCCTCGAAAAACATTAGGCTCAAGGATTGTGAAAGTCACATCCTGTAGTATAGCACATTTATTGTGTGGAAACACAATAATTTCTAAAAATATCGTGTTTGTTGGCGGAAACTTGATTGGTAGTTTCGACCTGAACACGATAGTCAAAATGGGTTGACACACATATACAATAACGAGGTTTCTTAAAAGCTACGATAGATGGCTTTCTGTTTTGGTCAGTTTGAACTGTCACCTTGTCAAAAGGGAAAACAGACCAACACGAATACATTTGTTTCTTAAAAGCTATGATCGACGGCTTTGGTAACGTGTTACCTCTGAACTGTCATGTAGTAGTCAAAATGGGTGAAACAAATACAAGTAAACGTAAAATACTTTACCCACCACATCAAATGCACCGCATATATACTGAGTTTCAGTACTCGTTATGATAGTATGAAAACAAAACTTAGAGTCAAATGCAGACACTAACAATTATACTACTAAAACGTGGAGTATATAAAATTAAAAATGAACATTAAGTACGCAATGGCACACAGTCATATTTTTTCAATGGGAATAACAGTAGCTGACACTTAAATGAAGGGTTAAGCGAATGCGACTTAAAAGGGGAAACAAAACAGGAAACCCTCTCTTATCATAATGTTTCTTTTGTTACAATGTAGCATGAATATTTAAAATGCATGTTAGAATTGACTTTGATAACTTGGTTGCCAGTTTAAATCCCATCCCAGGACCAAACAAGTGATATTGCATACAGAAACATACAAGTTTCTGGGCAACTCATGAATGTAGCATGCATATGATATTTTATTTTGAAATATAAAAACTGTGTATTCCGATGAAATCTTGTTGCCATTGGTACAAATGTATGTAAAAATGATTAATTTTGACAATGTCAAAAAAAGAAATGTTCGAATCGAACTATGGACAATCCATTTGATTAATACTCATTGATTTGGCTAAAAGAGCTAATTATAGTCACGTTTGGCATAAAGTGACTTTTTTCAAAATGTGAACAAGATTTCAAAAGGAAAATGTTGAAAGTTGAAAAAACATAGCTTGTAACGCTTCTGTTTCTCTTTCATCCCCCAGGCAGAGCAAAACTAGGCCAAACAGCTGGCGACATAATGACGAGGGTAGAGAAACCACTCAGCCTTGAACGACCTTGGCCGAGTCACAGCCAACTCGAGGCAAAATTTGAAAGTGAGAGGAAAGAAACCATGTGGCCAACACAGGAGAAAAGTGAAATATAATTTATTTCAGATCAACAGCAACAAAAGTGAAATTGATTAAACTTTTGAGTTCAGTTACATGGAGAATGCGCTTTCGAGTCTCGCATGCAATTTAAGCCATACATCATGTTATTCCAACTCCACCCAGAGTAGTATTGCTCAATTATTGAGACAATTTAATCTTGCTGTACATAATTATTGCCCTGATTTCTGTGAAGGTTATTTTTTTACCTCAAAGAAGGTCCGTTTTCCCTAGTCACAC
>JAHWFP010032606.1:0-22269 GCA_023313725.1 Lithobius niger
AGATTAGAAATTAGCACGGTAGGCAGGCAGGCAGGCAGTGCTTTATTAGAGTTTGTTTGCGCACGATAATTTTCAGAAAACGGACAAGAGGAGGAGGAGTTGTGTGGTTGGAGTTATGTCTTTATTCAGAGTCATAAAGCCCTAAGCCATGCACTCGTTCCTATACTACTTAAATCTAATCAGTAAACAATCTGTATAACAAGAAGACACAACAAATCTGCACAACATGACGATACAACAATTTCACGCAGAATCAAGCTGTGGTCTAGCTTTCCATCGGTCACAAGCAGAATGCCTGAACAAAATACCAAACAAATTACATTCAGTCACACCGACAAACATACTAAAAAATATATACTAACTTACGCAGTTCAAAGTCGCACACTAACCTCAGATAACTTGCAAAGATTAACAAAGGCTCTCAGACGTGGACGAGTTACCGGAGAATTTGGTTGAGCGGACAAAGAGATGGTAAAGTCATTTTGAAAGTCAAACATTGCCAGACACTTCAGACGCAGAAAAGACAGCCTTAGATACGAAAAGAGAATGTGTGCAACAGTTGCTACAACTTCACATTGGCATGCAGGGAACAGCGCCCACCCAAGTCTATAAGTATGAGCCTGCAGGTGGGAGTGTCCCATCTGGAAGTGAGAAATAACTCCAGCAGCGTAATGAGGAAAATGTCCCAAAGCAGACGAACACACAATAGATGGATGTACGGCATCTAGAGTTCAGCTGCCTTCACCAACATCTCACTCACCCTCCCAAACGGTGCTAGTTCAGGCAGTCAGAATAGGGCGCATGTCTCTCGGAGTAACAGGATTATGAACAGGAGACACCTACTCCTCATATGCTTGCCGAGCTTGGGCATCGGCGGCAGCCATTACATGGGCTACTAGCATGTCCAGGAGTTTAGGACCATGTTGCAGCACTTTGAAAAGTTTCCATCCATCACAATCAGATGGCGGACAAGAAGAAACAGAATGGTTCTGCATAAGAAACGAAGACCGGAGGCAGAGTCGGTCCAGATAGTAAAATGGCCAAGAGAAAGATCCAGGGTTATATCAAGACCAGTCGATATCGCAACAAGTTTTCCCACACAAAAATCGCTGGACCAGCATAAAGAAAGCGACGCGTGCTACACATTAAACCAGAGATATTTTGCCAAAAAAGGATGCATCATAAAAAATGTCAACTGCATAAGGGTGATGTACACCATTGAAAGCGTCGCCAACTGTTGGGCACCACGACCATACACATGGAGCAGGCACCCAGGAGGGATCAAGGGAATCAAGACAACGGCGAGTTCAAAAGGTACGAGACATACCAAGGCCTGCAGTTCCAAGGCTTGCAAGCACTGGCGGGCCAACAGTCTGATAGTCTGAGATTATTCTAGCAACCGGGTCACCATGGCCCCGACTCAAATTGCGTAGACAGAAAGATACAAGGAGCTCAACGGCTCGAAGCCTCATAGGGAACTCCACTGCTTCAACCTTCTGACTCACTCAGCTAGACGTGAAGGGGTGAACGGTAAGCAACCAGTAATAACACGTAGACATTGATTAGCAGAAACTTGTACACCCTCAACAGCCCGTTTGGAAAAAATCAAGAAAGGAAGGTGGAAGTCAACATATGACCGAACGATAAAAGGAGGAGATAACCACGTTTATGTCACCATGCGTTAATGTTGTTAAAGTCTTCTACCTGCTAGTGATTCTCTGCTTGACCGCAGCGGCATCACAATCAGCAGAGTTGGTAGTCTAATATTACACCAAAACACCTCCTTGGATTTGAGATCATTGATTTTCCAACAGTAAAGGATACCATTTGAGGTGGACCACAAGTAAGAAGACAGCTTCTGTCATATCAGGAGACAAGGAGACGCCCTTCTCACCTGAATGACCTTCAACTAACTTGACAATGCGCTCCATGACAGCAGTGAGTGACAACCCACACAGCAATATCATCGGTATAAAACACACAATTCATAAACGCAGGTGTGGTTTTCAGTGTGAGAATTTTTGTTTTCTTTCACAATACGATTCTTACTAGATACCACACCATATTTTATTCACGAAGTATTTAACAGTCAATGTTTAACTTATAAAATTTTGAATATTAAAAGCAAAATTTTGAAAGATAGTTTTCCTCTATTTGGCATACCGATACTCGCCCCCACTGCATTTTGTCATCCTGCCTACAATTTCGTCTGCGTCAGCGCTGGTATTTCACATTACATAATTGTATGCCCTCATTTGGGGCAAGGTGGCCTAATGGTTAGCACGACCATTTCATGTGCAAAAGGTCCCTGGTTCGATCCTGACCTCAGCCACCCCTGGTATTTTCGGGAAGAGAAGGGCCCTGTGATGCCTCGTGCTCATGTCGATTGTGGCATGCAAAAGATCCTAGGAATTTCCGATTGGATTTACCTAGCAAAATTGTCCCTCTCTCCTTCTGGTGCCATGGCTTCGGCTGGGAGTGCGGCAAACTTACAGCCCTCATTCGCGAAATTAAACGTGAAGCTTCTAATCCAGACAAGAAGCAGCTTCGTGTGTCTGTGCAAGTCTGACGTTTCCCGTAGATGGCGTCTTTGCTCCATCGGCATAACTCGATTAAAGCAAACAGCTTGCTCTATAAGTGAGATACATTCTCAGGATCTGTGGTTTGTTTATCAGCGACCAATCAGTGACAAGTAAAGCTTCGGGTTGTATAATTACCGAAGCAGAAAGGTCATGCTATGGTCTTTTCAGTCATAATGCACTGATCCCGAGTACTTCTATGATAGCTATAATTTGTGTGATTTAGCGAGAAACTCTTCTCAGGATTTAATTTCCCGAAACCGAATTTATAATTTGTGTGTTTTAGCAGCACTCAACTCCTTTCCAGATTTAATATCCCGAGACCAAAGGTGGAGTGAAATTTGCTAAAAAGGAGTCGAGTGCTAAAACTCACAAATAATAAGATTTCATAAACGCACGTGTGGAATTCTGTGGGAGAATTTTGGTTTTCTTTCAGCAAATTGATGCTTACTGGATACGACATCAGATTTTATTTACGTGCTAACATTTACGTGTTAACGGTTTTGAGTATGCTAGTCTGAATCAATGTTCACTATGTTTTACATGTTTACAATGTTTTCCAGATTTACGATTTTACAACGTTTAGAATTTATGATATTTTCCTCTATGGCATAGCGATACTCCCCCCCCCCCCCCTCCATTGCATTTCGTCAACCAACCTGTAATTTCGTTCGCTTCGGTGTTGGTATTTCGAATCTCATTTTTATGCTGCACACACACCAAGTTTTACGTATCACGACCGAGAAGCACCGTTGTAATTCCGTAAAAGTCTGATAATTGACGAAAATGAAAGCAAACCACGTTCTCTAAGTGAGATGTTAGATCTCACTGTATAGATCTGTGGTTTGTTCATCGGCGATCATTCAGAAGGGAGTAACACTTCGATCTGTATAATTACTGAATCAGGGAGCGCCGTTGTGGTCTTTTCGGTGCGGTCTTTTCAGTTTAAAGGCCAGTTGCCACCAAATTAGCATTGCATCATCTCGGCCTAGGCCTATCGAGTTTCTCTCTCGCAGGAAGCAAAGGGACGCACAAAGCAAAAGATTTAAAAGCAACAAGCAAGCAACATGACTCATTAATTATTGAGTAAAAATTTGGTACGTCCTCATGCACCTGGAAACAAATTATGAGTATCAAAGATACTGATATCACTAGATGGCGCCACGGAAAAAAATAAAGAAAATCCCATGGCGCCATCTAGTGACACTAATATCGTTAATGTTTACAGTTAGTTTCCAGGTGCACGAGGGCGTACCAGATTTGTACTCAATAATTAATGAGTCACGTGGCTTGTTTGTTGCGTGTAAAAGTTTTGCTTTGTGATTTCCTTTGCTTCCTGCGAGAGAGAACTCTATAGGCTCGATATGCTACAATGCTAATTTGGTGGCAACCGGTTGTTGTATTAATGTTTTGTGGAAAGAACACAGAAATTCTCACCATAATAAAAATTCCATAAAAATTACAATGCGAGGAAATTCCAGGCTTTCCATCCTGATATTGAAGACCTTCCAGCTTTTGTCACTTATTTTGATTTATTTATTTATTTGTTTTTTCATTGGCTTTTTGGTGCAGGGGCCATTGACCTGAAGTTCCAGTGCTCCAAAAGTTGGTATTGGAAATCGGTCTGGTTCTGAATTTGGCTAACTAGGTACGAATCGTCGATAATGTCATGACAATTTCACATTCGGTTGAGGGAGGGAGTGCGGATAGCGGGAAATAAAAGCCTTAACAGACGTACAACTTCCGTTGCACAAATTATGCTTAATGGCGTGGAAAACTCTGCGAGCCACGTGTCACCCTAAATGGGAAATCGTACGACTGCAGAAAATTACGCATTAAAATAGATGCTGAAAATGGCACGCAGAAGATGGCGGGAAAAGCATAAAGTAATGGAGGGGGAAAATGTTATAGATTTGGCTTCTCACTTTAAAGGTACATTCCTTCCAACGCTATTTTCCTCGATCCTCCATATGAAGTACGGCCCCAAAGTTTTGTTTACTTACTGTCAGACAATCCCTTGCTAAAAATCCGTTTTAAAACATGGGGCGTATGAGATATTCTGTTGAATATTGGGAACTCATTTAATATCATCCTGCTATTATATGATCCTTTGCACGCTAATAATTACCATGAGAACAAAAATCTAAAAGACTAATACGATAAAAATTAGTATTATTTATGCCAATAGATCGCCGATAAAAATTATAAGAGACTAGCCTAAAAAATTATAAACTGTGATGTTGAAATATGAAAATCTTTCCGGTTTGCGATGACAATTTTTGTGTTCCTGCTGTTTCCTCTACTACGCCCAAGGCCAACTGAGATAGTATTACTACGCCAAGTCTCACATAACGGTGCGGTGATAACATGCGCGGAAGGTGATCTGCATATGGCTGTTATAAGGCAGGTGGAATGTACCTTTTAATTCTGTCAGAACATCTAGTTGGGATGTGTAAACCTAAAGTTCAATGAAAAGACAAGAACCTGTATAATATTACCCTTCTCAACAGCGCCAAACAGTTCAGATTTGTCGTCTCATTGATCAAAGTTGTTTTAAGTGTGTACGGCCAACTGAGATTGAACCTGCAGGGAGGCGCTTTAGAGAAGCGAGGAACACAGCTGTAATCTCAGTTGGTCTTGTAAGCACGCGGTGAATTTTCCGATCCCTCCAAGTGACGGCACCGCTGAAGCATCAGACACATCGCGTCTTCGTGGTGGTCTTCCCACTCACAGCTTCCTTATTTTGTAGAAAGGATTATGGCTCGATTTCACGCAGCATACGAGCCGATGATGATGATGATGATGATGATGATGCTAGTGGCTTTCCCTTTAGAAACAGGGTGCAGACCGCCCTCCGTCACCTAATGGCGGCTGCATAGCCCGTCGTCACCTCCAGAGAAAGGATGAGGATGAATACGAGTAGTCGGCGAGAAGGACAATTTAGCCGGAGAAATCCAAGCGGAAAACCCAGGATCTTTGACATGCCACAATCGACATGAGCACGAGGCACCACAGGGCCCTTCTCTTCCCGAAAATGCCAGGGGGTGGACGAGGCCAGGATCGAACCCGGACCTCCCAGGCAGAAAGCGGTCGTGCTATCCGCGCGCCCGCTGTCAAAAACTGCCGCGACTGTCAAAAACTGCCGCGAGGCGCGCTGAAAGCACGAACAATGAAGTACGAACTATGCCACATCATAGCATTGGTTAGTGTTAGCGGGAGGCCCAGAAACGTGGTAATCTTCTCATTATTCGTTTATTTTGCGGTAACGGCGACTATCCTTGAAGTCTTCGGACGTTTTATTGCTATGCCAAACGATCGTTTAATACATTTTTAATAAGAATAGAAAATGTCGTAGCGCAGTTCTTCTTTTGGTTAAAATTCATGAAATTAATCCTTCCGAGTGTTTGTTTTGACGTCAAGTGGACAAAGAGGTACGTAATTCAGTGTCAATGCAGTGTTTTAAGTTTAAAATCCGCGTGTCGCGCGTACCTTTCACAGTTCAGTCAGCATGCTACAGCATTTCTTTTTGTGGCGTGTTCGCAGCGCAACTGGTGGCAGAATCGGAGGCGAAGTGGATCTAGGATTATTACGTGTTTGGGAGGATGCGACCAAAGACCTTGGAATAGTAGTAGTATAGTATAGGATGCGACTTTCTAACAGACGGCTTGCTTCTTCGGCTGTACAACTCGCGTGAGAAGGCTTTCAGTGCGACTGCAGCGCGTGATTCAAAATAACGGAGAATGCGCCGGCAATCGGAAGCTTGATGGTTGCTGTTGACACTTAAAAACCTCACTAGAGGGCCTCCGAGCTACTGCCGTTAAGCCTCGATCTTGCAGGGAAGCCAACGCAGCTGCCCCTCTTGGCTTACGCTCGGCAGGTCTATACGAGCAAGAGCCTCTTTCAAGATAAAATATTCGCTTAGGGTTTAAATTCAGTGTGCGGTGCCATTCGTTTCTTATGTTTTCTTTTCTAGTAATCCGTGGCAAACTGATCGTAGCCGATAACGTCGGAATTAGTACGTGGCCGTTACAAAATCCAAGCAAGGTGAGCCAGAAGAGTATCGCTTCGTTGCCGCCATTTTTTCCGCCGACTAACGCCAACGTTTTTAGGAGGGCGCTGCTCCCATGCTAAATCGCTTCTCACACCAGTGATAGGCTACATGTATCGCAGCGAATGACGCATCCTCCCCAACAACTAATAATCCTAGAGTGGATGACGCGTGGAATTTCTATTGCCAAGCCTTATAACATATGAGGACCTTCGGTCCCACTGAATACGCTAACTAAAGATGGATGGCCTGCAGTTTTTCTTCACGTGGAATATTTATGCAAACATAATTAAAAGGACATTCCTCCCAACACCATTTTTCTCGATCCTCCACATCAAGTACGGCCCCAAAGATTTATTTATTTACCGGCATGGGTAGACCTATCTACCCATCTTACCGGTAGTCAATCCCTAGCTAAAAATCCGTTTTAGAATCTGGTGTTTAGAAGATTTTCTGTTGAATATTGGTAACTTTATTTACTAGGTCCCGCACGTACATGGTCCTTTGCGCCCCTACAATAACCATGACGTTTCTTGGTTTCCGGTTGCGACGACACAGTTTTTGCGGCAATGCTGTCACGTGGCCCGCAGTTCGTCTGCTAGGCCAGACGTCGTTCACGTGATCACGAGAAGACGAGGACGGAAGTGACGTTGTAGTATTACTACGCCGAATCACGTGACGGCAGCGCGTGGACACGTGACTGCACGTGGCTGTTATAAGACAGGCAGGATATTGCTTTAGCCTTTACCACATGGTGGGGATAGTCGTCACACGCATCCCCAATAAGCTAAAAGAAGGCAATAAGTCCCTCAATTGCATGTTTATCGGCTTGTATTTAACTTAAAGTTGAGGGAACAAACGGTTCAAAAGGTTTTAGCTAACGTTAACCACTTCCGGTCATCTACCCAACGAAACCCTAAGGCCCTGTCTGAGGTAACAAACATCATTTAGCAACAATTATCGGCATTCCATTTTTGAGGGCATTGTCTGTACAACACACCAGCAGGAAAGAAAGCATAGTAAGCCACATTTCAGGTCTCTGGCTGAAAAAAAAAAAACAAACATGTGGTTCAAAAGTTGAAATTTCGTTAAAATCGCAAGCAACGACCAACCTCACAGAAATTAACCTATGCTGGAACGTCTATGAATTGGTTTTGTGTAAAAAAAAACAACCTGATTCTAAATGACGTTCTATATGGTTTGCTAAAGACTGGCTGTTTCTGATTGGTTAATGGTTAATCTGATGACTCCCATGATAATTTCCATAGAAGCATTGCTCTCGGATTGTTTTTTGTTTTGAATAAAATAGGGATTGAGCGGTTCGAAGCAACAACCCTCTGCTTCCATTAGTAATGGGATGGGAATGCAAAGAATCAACAATGCCAATCTCCTGCGCATTTTTCAAGCCATTCCTCACATGTGGAATCTCATATACAGTCTCATATATTTCACCACAAAGAATTTACAACGCTTTCCTACAATAAACATATTTGCTTTGAAAAGGACTATTTGGGCAATTATGAATGTGGAAAACTGAGATTTATTCATACAAAACCTTGGAACGACAAAAAGAAAAGAAAAAGAAAAATAGGCTGCAACTTCCAATTCACGAAAAATACGGAAATGTTAAACTATTTCAGCTAAATAATGCGATTGAGAATTTAAAAAAGAAAAAGAAAAAGAAGAGCTTTTACACCAAAAACCAAAACAGATAAGGTGTTTCCAAGTTGAGAATGGTTAAAGTGCCGATTGCAGATGTTAATTAAAGGATGCAAGCTTCACCATTTTCACTTAACCCGTATAATCGAAGGGAAGTTAAGTTGGCTAATGTTTTGATCTGTTGATATCACTCTTTTAAAAGGCCGAACCATTCTCAACTTGCCGGCCCTTTTATATAATTTTGGTTTTTATATGATTATTTCCTTACTCGACCAGAATTGCGATGACGTAAACAATTAGCTGACTTGCCTCTCCTCCCAACTCCACACACATGCACGCCAAATCTTAAACGTTCGCTTACCGTCAATGTCAACTTCTTCAAGCATCTGTTTCAATTCTTCCTCAGACGCGAATTGCCCCAAATTTCGCATAACTCGGCCCAATTCATCTTTTGTAATTGAACCGTCACCGTCTTTGTCAAAGAGCCGAAATGCCTCGCGGAATTCTGAAAGGAAAGCAAAAAAAAATCGGGCATCAATAAAATTAGAAGGGTTCGTAGCGGGTTTTAGGGGGGGAAAAGTAGGAAATAAGGAATTTTGAAAATCATAAATAAGGAATTTTTCACTAAAAAGTGGGTAAAAAATAAGGAACCCCTCGCCATAATATCAGGGCTTAATAACAGTAAATGTGATAAAAGCTTACTCGTTTCGAAAGCAGTCATAAATCTAGGCTACCAAATACAATTTAACAAATATCTCTTTAATAGCTGATCCCATGGCAGCAGCTGTAAAAAGTAGCTCTTCAAGCTATACAGCGATGGGTGTAGTTTTTTTTTTGGGGGGGAACCACGGCAAGACAGTGCTAATTTAATTAGCATTACAAAAAGTTTAAGCGTGCAAAAAACAGAAACCTGACGCTGAAAAGAACTGGTATACGAACAAAAAAAGCCATGAGCGTGGGACTGTTACGTGTAAAAGAATCTAGCGTACCAAAAAACAAGCTTTGAAACGACATTTGACACAAATAAAGAAAGTCTATATTTGACGTAAATGAGATCAAAGAAATTATATATAAATGAGATTTTACATAAATGACATAAACGAGTTTAGAAGATTTCCGTCAGAGATAAACCAGCTTTGAGCTATAGTGATCACTGCACTGTGTCCTTTTCTAATTCAGATAGAGAACCTCCAAAACTAGGTAAAATCGATTTTGAACTCCTCCGATCAAATTTGGCTAATGTCATTTGGGACGTCCTCTTAATTAAAAATCGTCTGACGGCAAATCAAGCTTGGGTTGCGTTCATCGCGATTCTTCAGGGTTCTTCTCAGTGGCCCGATGCCACTATAAAACCCAAAAACACAAATAAGAGGACAAAGCTTTCTCGTAAAATACCAGAACTCTGGCAGAAAGAGCTATGCTTGCGATGTAAACACTGTATAAACAGTTCCTATCCACTGAAACTTTGAAGTTTTACAACTTTCTTCACCATCTCCTACCGGTCGAGATTTCTTTCTTCGAACTTCAAACTTTTACTAATACTAGACTGGAGGGCATAACCCCAGGCTTGCAAGTCAGTGTTGTCATCTCAATACCAGAAAATATTTTTTTCTCATGTCATATTATCCCAGTTTGGAATGCACTTCCGAGATGGTTGTCTCCGCAACGTCGGTGTAGGAGTTTAAATGTGAGTTGAACAAGGCCAATCTTCGGCAGAATTTGTTGTGGCCTATGTACTATAACTACTAATGGGTTATTCCTAGATAGCTCGATATTACAGCTTGCATTGTGTCTTTTTAATTATCTTATTTACGGGGAGGCTGGGCGTAAGTGGTGGTTCTCCCCACCCTATCCTGACTCGCTTACCTTTCAGGTCAGCAGATTGTATTTCATAATTATTATAACTCGTGTCGTCAACTATATTCTTCCTATGTTGCACAATGACACTCGTGGAGTAACTTGGCAGCCATTTTGGAAGAGACTAATCAGCTCTTTTCAGGTTGTATTGGGAGAAGACTAGCACATATAGACTCTTCCCACCTCTTAGATCGGGAAACTGTTTTATTATTGCAAATTGTGCAAAGGCAGAAGCATTGAATTGTTTGTTTGCCTCGATTGGAATTATTGATGACAAACGTATCATTCCTTCTCCCATTGAAGAACCTGACTCCAAAACTCGGATGCGCCTCCGTTAGTTTTTCCCAGGTATCTGTTATGGAATCGATAAAGTTGGGCCCATTAAAGTAGTTGGCCCAAACGGTTTCTCAGCTTATTTTGATAAGCAATTAAGCGGCGAAATTGGCTACTCTCTAACTTGATCTTCGAATTAACTTTTGAGGGTGGGAAATTATCATCGTTATAGATAGAGCACTGCTGCAGTCATTCCAATTTTTAAGAAAGGGGACACTGCTGATCGGCGAAATTACTGCCGAATTGCTCATGGAATCGATCATCCGCACCGCAAGACCCTGCTGAGGTATACTGACCTTAGTGACCTTATTGAGGATGACAAAATTTTATGCCCAGCCGTCCGACCACCCTCCATCTATTGATGGGGCAGGATAGGTGGACAAACGCCACAGACATTGGTGTCCCATCAGACATCGACAGTTTGACTTTAACAAAGCTTTTGAGTCTATGGTTCACTCAAAACTTTAATTTAAATTGGAGCATTCCAGTTTTAGGGAATGGCTTCTAAAATTGATCGCGGCATCCATATGCAGCATATCGCATTGCCGAGGGTCTTAGTCAGAGACACTTTCTATTCCATTGCAGGTCATCAGCAGAGTTCCCCAGGGCTCCGTTTTGGGGCCGTTACTATATTTGTTATTTAACTTAACGACCTAATATGCAACCCCATCAAATGCATGTCAATCAAAATTTGCAAACGATCTTAAACTCGATGACCATGAATGACGCCGACTACAAATTACTTTCGGCCGAAATTTCCTATGGTCTGACTGTGCCAACTTTGGCAGCTGCCAATTTTCACGTCTAAATGCCACACCACACGTATTATGTAAAAAAAAAAAAAAACACTGCATTGACTTATTTTTTAGATAACCTCCCACTTCCCAGCATTTAAGAAGTTAAGGACCGTGTTGTCTGGTTCTCCTCTGATCTAAAGTTCACCCTTCATTGCAGTAAAATTGCTGTGGCCGCTTACCTTAATGCAAGTTCACGTTTAACCGTCGATTTGTTTCTAGTACTCGAAATACTAGAGTATGGGCTTTAAAGTCTTTGTCAGACCTCTACTGGAGTACAGCGCTAGTGAGAACAGAAAACAGCGAGCCGGAATAGGGCTGTTACTTGTTGCCATAAATACGAGCAACAGATTTGTTACCAAACATGTAACAATGTGAATTATAGTGGCAATACCCCAATAGTGTTGAAGTCAGAGAATCAAAGAAATAAAAATGCAATAATCAAATGAATATGTTTGACAAACATGTTTCAAAAATCCACAGGAAACAGGAGTGGAGAAACAAAGCAAAAGATCAGGAAAGGGAAGAGGCAAACCGAGCCAAAAATGGAAGCTGGAAAAGACCGAAACGGAATCATTATCAAGCGTTCTTTGCTTCGAAGTTAGTGCATTGCCTTGTGTTCGTTTGTGTTACCAACGAAGTAGGCCACCAATCATTCTAAGTGTATATTAAAAAAATGGTAATTCTTATGTCCATCACATAACCCTTTCTTTGTTGCTTAAGGATTCACACGAGCTTAAATTCAGCCCTTTTTAATGCGGTAAATTAGGTTTAAGTTATGCTGTTTAAGTCAGTTTCAGACAAGAATTGAAAAGTTCCAGAATTTTGCCTAAAACGTTAAGCTTTAAATACTTTTATTCACAAGTTTTGAAGTAAATGCTACAGGCCAACAAGTATTAGGGCGCGTTTACGCAAGGACAATTTTCTCGCTCACTAGCTTTTACTTGGTCAATCCTAAATCTGATGGCTGCTTCTCGCCTTTATCGAAGAATGCGGCTTTCAAGTTGTCTATACGTAGTAACCATGGCAACAACGCGGACGCAAATTTTCTCCTCGTGCCTCGCGACACGTCGTACGATGCTTGCAACATGACAGCGTCGATTTATGACAAGAAGAAAATAATATTTACTGCAGTACACGACGACGGACAGATTCCTAAATACTGGCATTCGAAGCTTTGTCTTCGAATCGGTAACTTCGAAATGGACGCCATGTTGGTTTTGAATTCTCGCTGGGAGTAGCTATTTATTCTAGCGTCGTTTGATCACTGCTAGAAGCTGTTTTTTTCAGCGAGAATAGCAAATTTTGGAAATAGCGTGAAATGGCAACAATGTTGTAGCAATGTTTACAATGACTGTTGCACTTTGTTCTTAGTCCGTGTTGTTATTTATAATACATTTAATTTGTTGTCTATTACCGCAATCATTTAATAGAAACGGGAAATTAATCGTAAATAAATAACGGCTGCCTAGCAAATAACTTTTGGCGAGCGAGAAGGTCTCGTTGCGTAAACGAGCCCTTAGGCTAGCTAGTAAAAGCTTTTACTTAGCGAGTTTGGACTTAAAAACACTAGCTTTAGCTTGCTTTTTTTCACACACATGGTATCCATTTGCTAGGATAATCGCTCAAAGTGTCTGCTACTTTTATTTCGCACTGCCCATTACACTAATTTTTTCCTTATATTATATCAGTCATTATGTGGCAGCTATCGAAGCTTTTATAAGATCATGCACAATTTTCACGAATATTTCAGATTATACTACGTCTGTTCTCTCCACATCCCTACACTCAAATAGATCAAGTTTCCATGAAAAACTAGAATGAACTTACCTGTCATTTGCGACTTTGTGAACGTTTTTTTCGTTGTTTCTTGTTCCTAGAAAAAAGACAAGATAATTAGGAAAAAGAAAAAACAAGACTTGCTATAAGTTCACGGCTTCTTCCATTACTTCATTAATGGGACTCTTCTTTATGGGAATTTTAAATAATCTAACATACACTATATTAAGGTTTTTATGCGTCCATATTTCTCTAAGTATATATGTTGGTCTCTGTTTCGACATTGCTGTACTCCCAGATCTCTTAGGAACCGTTCAGATGGGTTTTTTCACATGCCACCACACGCCATAGGCATAGTAACAAATGGCATTCCATGATGCCTCTAAATGTATTAATGTGGCAACTGCTAGCTGTTGCCACTAAACGTAATGAAGTTTTAAAATTGCAAATGGTTACGTCGTTCTCGTGGTCTAATTCCAAGCAGTCCACCGTTCAGTATTGTTGCTACTACCCTAAATGCAAGAATAACGCTGTCAATTATTGCGTATTGAACCAAAACGTAATGAGGAGAGCCTGACGACATCACATTTCACATTTTAGAACTTAGCAGCTCTTCAACGTAATGAATTAACAGCTCTTCAACGTAATGAATTAACAGCTCAACGTAATGAATTAACAGCTCTTCAACGTAATGAATTAACAGCTCAACTTAATAAATTAACAGCTCTTCAACGTCATGAATTAACAGCTGGATTCTTTTACACTAACAACCTAATTCCCAAGGAACACACGATATACAGGTGATGGATCAAAGCTACACCAAAGCCCTCCCTTTAAAAATATCAAGTCTTTTCCTCGCATTGATAAGAATCGAGTCCAGAATAATTGAACTTCTGGCTTTTCCAGATCAGACAATATTGCTTGAAAACTTCCATTATAAAGCTAGTGGTTTGACTGTCAACCGCTTTAATTTGTCAGTTAATCGTATGTTTGCCTGTCATTGATAATCACGTTTGCTGCCATAACAACACCAGATCGAAATTTCGGAATAATGATAATTCATAAAAAATGTAAACAGTTCTGCCTACGTTAAAGATGACCTGAAAAAAAAACCAACTACGTATGGAAAACGGGTTTGGATTAGGACTAAATACGGTTTGAACTTTGAAAATGCCAGAGGAGTTAAATAGGCTATGTTGTTACGAATGAATATTGCACCGCAAACGACTATCGTATGAAAAGTCATTAATCCTACGGCTTCTAAACCTTGTATACGTGGTATTTTCAAGCGGAAGTGAGCTGTAATAGCACATATAAAATAACGAAAGGCAGTCAAGGACACTATAAATGAACGTGGGGAAAAAATATAGAGGCCTTTCTATTCAAGGCTCTCTCCTACGCATCGGATGGGCATTTAAAATGACGGCACGTGTGTTTCAGAGCTGGCAGTGCGTGTTTCACTGCCTCGATGGGAGTCTGAAAAACACTCGTCTGTGCAAGGACAAACATTCTTTAGAGCTTGCGATGCAATTTTCACTGGTCCGTATAGACGTATGAAAAATGCTCCTCTGTACGGAGACGAATTCAGTGTTAATGTTACAGAATGAAACAACACTAGTAATACTATTGGAATGGTTGGCGGCCCTGTTTTTGCAAGATCTTGTCGTCGTTTGATTGGCTGTTTGTGGATTATTGTATTAATTATTTTTAATTTTTTACAGGAGCTGTCGACAAAGTCTGTGAAGAATTCTGCGCTGGTGGGGCAATTTTCACTGGCTCATACGGCAATCTGAAAAATGCTCATCTATACATAGGCAAACATTCTTCTGGCAGGGCGATTTCACTGGCTCGGATAGAAACGAATATTCTTTCACTGTATAGAAACGAATATTGTTTCCCTGTATAGAAACGAATATTCTTTCCCTGTATAGAAACGAATATTCTTTCACTGTACAGAAATGAATATTCTTTCCCTGTATAGAAACGAATATTCTTTCCCTGTATAGAAACGAATAATATTTCCCTGTATAGAAACGAATATTCTTTCCCTGTATAGAAACGAATATTATTTCCCTGTATAGAAACGAATATTCTTTCACTGTATAGAAACGAATATTCTTTCCCTGTATAGAAACGAATATTCGTTCACTGTATAGAAACGAATATTCTTTCCCTGTATAGAAAAGAATATTCTTTCCCTGTATAGAAACGAATATTCTTTCCCTCTACAGAAACGAATACTCTTTCACTGTATAGAAATGAATATTCTGTCATTGTATAGAAACGAATATTCTTTCATTGTATAGAAACGAATATTCTTTGTATAGAAACGAATATTGTTTCACTGTAGAGAAACTAATATTTTTTCACTGTACAGAAACAAATATTCTTCAGAACTGGCGGTACAATTTTTGCTGGCTTTTAAGGACGTCTGAAAAAAAAACTGGTCTGTTGCAAAATATAAAAACACTGATAATCCGATCGGAATGGTTGGCGGCCATGTTGTTGAAAGATGTTTTCGTCGTTTGATTGACTGTTGGTGGATTAATGTCTTAATTATTTTTATTTCTTAGAGGTTTTCTACAAAGTCCGTGAAAAATTCTGTGCTGGTGGGGCAATTTTCACTGGCTCGTATGAGCGTCTGAAAAACACGTGTTTATTCAGGGGCAAATATTCTTCTGAGCTGGCAAGGGGATTTTTACTGGCTCGGATGGGCGTTAGAAACACGTGTCTGCATAGAAACGAATATTCTTCTGAATTGGCGCTGAAATTCTCGATGGCTCATGTGGGCGTCTGAAAAAACCTCACGTATATGGATGAATATTTCAGGGCTACATTTTCAGAATGTAACTTCAACACTAAAAATCCTATCGAAATGGTTGGCAGCTACGTTGTTACAAGCTAATAATTTGATTGGCTAATGGCGGATAAATGTCGCAATTATTTTTATTTCTTTCAGGTTGTCCACAACGTCCGTGAAGAATTTTTAAAAAATAGCCAGAAAAAAACTACTGACCTTAAGATTAATCGGGAAGAAAAAATGTTGTTTTAATTGTTTTTGCACTTACTAAATGATAAATAACCCCCCCCCCCCCATTCGTAGCTTCCGGGAACTGCCAAAAATGCGTGGGAGGAGGGGTGTGATACCCTCCCTACCAAAAGTCTGAGTCGGAATAGTGGGCGTCAGTCGGAAATGTCAGGAGGGGAACAAAGAAACTACCAAAAACGGTGGTACAAAACAGGAGATTTAGGCAAAATATTTCTTCAGCCAGTACACGGTGAGCTACGTATCGTGCAGCCAAGAAATCGGTGTTTTAATTGGTTATACAATCATTACTAAATGATAAATATACCTCCTTCATAGCTTACGGGAACTGCCAAAAATGCGTGGGGGGAAGGGGATGAGGAAGGAGGGGTGTGCCCCCCCCCCCCCCCAACCAAGAGTCTGGCATGTCCAAAAGGGGGAAGATTCAAGATGGAGGAAAACGTAGGCCCCGGGCATGCCCCGAGTTTTGTGAGGGGGGCACCACATACGAGAAGGCCCCATTATGTCAGGGACAGTTTTACAAGTCTCATTTATTTAGTTACGTCAGTCATGGGATTCAACTCGTCATTCGCTTGGTTTGTAAACAAGGACAATAGCCCCAGGGCTGTCTACAAATTAAGTGAATGCTGGTTCGAATTCCACAACTGACCTAATTACATGAATGGGACTTAAATGGACATAAATGGGGATTGCTACCAAATAACAAGCTGCAGGATCTCTAGCCATTAGCCGCTATCTAGTTCTATCTAGCCCTTACTTTCAACAAGCGAAGGAACACACTAATAAATGGCTTTTTACACAACAAACCAGCCACGTGCCTCCTTAATTATTGTGTGTAAAGTTGGTGCGCCCAGTGTGCACCAGAAAGGAAGCGGTAACGTTAAGCCCAACGACATCACCGGCGGGTTTTTCTGTATATCGACCGTTTTGTAACGAATATTTTGAACCGAACGAACACATATAATCGATTGTATGTTTTCGGTAGCAGAGTGCCTTGTTGATATCCTAGCTGGTTACAAAAACTATGGCGGCCGTCGATTAAAGCCGTCCCCTCCAGGAAGACGCAGCCGCTCATAAAATACTGCAGGACTCAAGATACGCTGCGCACACAATAGTAACAGCGATATCGTTAACCTTGCCCGCTTGCTCCCTGGTGCACGTGCACGCACCAACTTTACACTCAGTAATTAAGGAGGCACGTGGCTTGTTTGCTTCATAAAAATAAATTTATTTGTGTGTTCCTTCGCTTGTTGAAAGTAAGGGTTAAGCAGAACTTGATAGCGATAATGGCTATTGATGCTACAGCCTGTCATTTGGTGGCAATCCCCCTTTAAAAATTTACCCTTGAATTTAATGTATAGGACTGAACGAGTTAAATAGGGTTTGTATTGACAGTCGAAATGAAATCAAAATGTTATGCTTGATTTTACTTTCTTTTCCCGGCGACAGATTTGTGGTTTTAAACGTCTGCTGTAACCATAAAAACAAGTCCATTATACGCAGTAAAGGATAAAAGTTTTTATCGTTGGGATGCGGCCATCTTGTTTTTGCAGCCAATTGCAGCTGAGTGCAGCTAATTGCAGCTAAACTGAACGGAAAAGAGACAGACAGGTAATTTGGAAAAGGAACACATGGAATTCGAACCAAATTCACCTTTTTTTCACTGATTATTAAAAAAAAAACTAGTTAAATCATATTTTTTGTACATTTATATACCCACCCCACTGCCCCTCGCAAATGGAATCAAAATATAGTTCGATTTAGTTTCTTATTTGTCTGTTGTATTGTTACACTTTTCATATGGAATTTTTACATTACTTCACTCGAAATTCCTGTCAAGAGGGCTTCCGTGTTATGGAATTCCTGAAATTCGGCAGCTAAATTATGTTTCCGTTGCTTAAAACGAAAATATACATTACCTGTAAATTTAGCATTCGTATTCTCGAATGCAAGATTCCCGAATAAAAATGCTAAATTTACAGGTAATTAAGATTTTCGTTGGCAATAGAAAGCCCAGTTTGTCGGCCCCAAGCCAGGCCGGCTAAAAATGGTTTCTTTTGCGGAAAAAGTACAATACCTGACAATTTTTGCATTGTTGTCCCAACGATGCTCCAAAATTGACAGGTATTGGACTTTTCCAGCAATAAGAAAGCATATTTTGCCGACCCCCAGCTTGGCCAGCTAAAAATGGTTTCTTTTGCGGAAAAAGTTCAATACCTGTCAATTTTGGAGCATCGTTGGGACAACAATGCAAAAATTGACAGGTATTGGACTTTTTCCAGCAATAAGAACTATTTTTTTTTCAGGTTGTTAGTTTGTTAATACAGCTTACTGTACAATCTAAATCAAGTTATTCCCTTAATAACTAAACCACAACGGATACATCATACAGTATATAATTTGCTTTACCTTCATTATGACGGCTTCCCAAACTTGCCGTTAAGTGTAGGTTGCGTTACAAACTTGGTTAGCGTCTCGAACAGAATGCTCGCCGAACCTCAACTAAGGCTTCAATTTCATTCTGTAGGTTTCACACCTGTACCACCTGGAACAACAGGTGGCCAAATTTTGATCAGGTGAACAGATGCACTGGTAAACATATAGAGCAGCGTCAAGTGACGTCATTTAGGCCACGCGATACCATTTGGAAGTAATAGCTACAAGGTGCACTAGATTAAAATGTAAGGGAAAAAACAAGCGGCTACAGCGACTAACTAGTCGCATCCGATCTTCTGTACAGTTCTGCCACTACCAATAGTGAGGCACACTTCTCTATCACACATTGCAACAGCTATCTCTATTATATAATCTGAAAACAGTAACCATCAAAATTGCCCGTTACAAATGTGTTAGCTTTTAAGCTTATTTTACATTTCAGGCATAATTGTCAGCGTTTAGGCCTAATTTACAACTTTAATTTCGTAAGTAGCAACTAACGGAGATTTGGATTTGGATTTGGAGTAAGCCTTTATTCATTTTTGCAACACGGTATGCCTCTGCGCACACAGTTACAGTATCTCTGGTGTTACAACGTAACCTATATAGATCAGTGGTAGTAGGGAAGGGACAGGAGAAACGCTGCAGCAGCGACTCGAAGCAACTATTGACGTTGACATGGTAACGTGATTTTAGACCTAATTTTCATTTTTTAGGCCTAATTTTTTTAACGGTAGTTTTAGTTTCGTAAGTAGCAGATAGGCCTAATGGAGAATTTGGTTCGATCGTAAGCCTATTCATTCATGCAACCATGCGACAAGACTCTTTTAAACGAAGCTAAAATGTTTTTGTTTTTACGGCTGCGTTAACACAAATCTTTAGGACTTCAATTCGATGATGAAATGTTATTATTTAATTTAGTTACGTCGAAGCAGTCTGTTAGCTATAAGGAGGCAACGATGTTTTAATTTTCCATGTTATTTAACTAACTTTTGACACTGAATCGAACGTTGTAAACAGTGGTTGTCAATTTCTGGTACCGTTGCGAAGTTGAAAAAAGCGACGGACGGACGGACGGACAAAGTCGTTGCAATGGTCTTCTCAGCCGGTACGGCCAAAGAAGAACGATAATTGGTAGGACGCTCTAGTCGCTTCATCTTTGGGTACGGCTGTACAGAAGACTAAAAACGGCAATTCTAGTCAAGACAGTGCTTTGAGAGTGGATTTCTTAGGCTTAAAAAAACGTTGTTTAATTTCTCCAACAACAAAAATCGCTCGTTATAGGCCTAAGAAATCCAGTCTAATGGCATTGACTTAAGTAAGGCAACCTTCTTTTCGCCCTCCAGTGCCCCTTGCAGCTAACCCAGTTACTGGCTCCACCATAGAGTTATACACAATAATACTACGTTGTGTCACTGCCCTATTCAGAAATTGTACTATTCCTATACGAATCGACGTAACGTAATGAAAAAGGGCTACACGAAGCATGGAAAAGGGCTATCGCAACATTTAAAAAGGCTATTCCCCGATACTTTAGTTTAGCAATGTCGGTACAGCCTTCACGAAGTACGTCAACACTCGCCTAAGATAGAAATTTGAAAAATGGCAACTTCGTTTTGAGAGCTTCTCACCAAAATGGCAACTTCGTTTTGAAGGCTATTGGTGAAATGGCGAGTTTATTTTGAATGCTCCTCAGCAAAGTGGCGACTTCGTTTTGAAAGCTCCTCACCGAAATGACAACGTTGTTTTGAGAGCTACTCACCAATATAGTGATTACCGACTTCGTTTCAAGAATTGTTCACCAAAATGGCGACTTCGAATTGAGGGCTACTCCAACCAGATAGCGACTTTGGTTTGAGCGCTACACACCAAAGTGCCATA
Source organism: Lithobius niger (assembly GCA_023313725.1). NCBI lineage: Eukaryota > Metazoa > Arthropoda > Chilopoda > Lithobiomorpha > Lithobiidae > Lithobius > Lithobius niger. The sequence goes on from JAHWFP010032606.1 coordinate 20,413, forward strand.
CTTCGTTTTGAGCGCTCACCAAAATGGCGACTTCGATTTGAACGGTGCTCACCAAAACGGTGACATCGTTTTGAGAGCTGCTTCGCAAAATGGCAACTTATAAAGTTATAAAGTTCGTACCAAAATGGCAACTTCATTTTTAATTTTTCCTTATCCTTTTTTTTTTACGCAGCTTCTATCTAAAGTGATGTCTAAAGGGGGCGCCGGAATTGTATCGACACGGAGTTACGTTAACTCCGGAATTTTTTAAAATTCTGACCCCTGTTTTGGACCCGGAATTACAGTAACTCCGGATTCGTGATTTGTCATAAAAGTGTCTGAAATAATCCGGAATTGTGGTAACACGGCTTTACCGTAACTCCTAATTTTGTTTATGAATAAATAACGTCCCTGCCTCGCTCACGCTACCGCACTCGCTGCGGCTATACATATAACATAATAACATAATATTCCATGTTATTACAAATCCGTGTTACTACAATTCCGGATTGTTTTAGACACTTTTAAAGCAAATTACGAATCCGGTGTTACCGTAATTCCGGGTCCAACAAAGGGGTCAGTATTTATGGAAATTCCGGAGTTAACGTAACTCCGTGTCGGTACAATTCCGCGCCCTCGGCAGTTGATTCCTTCAGGAACGGAGTGTATGAATGAACGTATGTTCACATTCATGCATGCATTGTTAAGCAGTTTTAGTAGAGGTTCGCAAAGGTCGAGACAGGATTTGATCTTAGGTGTTCATGGCTTCAGACAAGTACGGGGGGGGGGGACGCCTAAAAAGGACAAAAAGAAGGCCAGGGAGGGGGCTGGAAAGCCAAGTTCAATGGATCATTGTGGACCATTGGGTCATTCCGGGTCACAGGTCATTCCAGATCTTAGGGTCAGTGGGTCTCTGGGTCAGTAAGTCAGAATACTGGTCTAGCATATTGACCCATCAACCAGTGACCAGACGAAAATAATGAACCAAGTGTCCCAAAGTGACCCAGCGACCCAGAACCCATTCTATCCCTAAAATTCAAACAGGAATCTTTAATGGATTTAAATGGGCGTGATTACGACTAAAATGTATTAACATGCTAAAGTACCGTTTTATAACCATTCAAATCAACTCTGGTTTCTTTGTGTGCTAAAAAATATTCAAAATTTAATATTTCATCCTTGTAACTGATGCCGATAATTAATCGTAGTGCTTTTTTATCTTCACGTTTTCTGAGTTTTAAAATCGTCTTTCTAAACTTGGAGGGTGTGGGGGATGGGGTTGTCAGTGCATCGTACCTTCCTCGGTCCCATTCGCGTTAGTACGAATTAAATTATTTTTATTCTAAAAATGCAATTTTGAAGGCTTAATTTTCTCTGACAAAGTGAAGTCTGTTATTCTTGGTCAGTGATGAAATTAATGTTACATTTCCAATTCGTGGCTTTTTTTTTCCTTTTTCATGTTTTATTCGTTAAATTTTAAGAACGGATCTGCGGGAAGTGTTTTGAAACTGGCGTGTGTTAGGGTTAAATGTGAGCCACGATGTTTTGCATTAAGCATAAATTCCCAAAGGGTCCGTCTATAAATATTTACAAAAAGCAAATAAGTTAAATTTATGTAAGTATGCATCCTGAGTCAATTACGGACAGCTTAATTTATGTGCACTCCCAACTCTCCCCTCAAGGGGATGAAGGTATCGTATCTTCTCCCCCTTGAGGGGAGAGTTGCGAGTACACAGAATCTAATTATATGCACAATTGCTACATACATCGCGTGTGTAGCATCTTTATTAATAAAATCGAGTTGTCGCGTAGGATGGACGGCAACGAGACGGCCACAAGACGGCCGCAAGTAATGGATAGAGCACATATCCGTTTTCA
>JAHWFP010032606.1:22540-40271 GCA_023313725.1 Lithobius niger
ACAAAGGCGTATTTATTATTTCACATGCACAAAGGCGTATTTATTTATTTCACATGTACAAACGCGTATTCCAACCATTTTTGCAGGAAACAATCAGATGTAATGTAAGTGTATGGACTCCGGAACAAGGGATACGCTGAATGAAACAAACGAAAAACACCGTCTGCTAGCCAGGGTACGCAAAAACACATAGACGGGATACACGCATTCCGTAACAAACACATGAGCAAGGAAATCGTCCCAGTGTTTTTTACGGTGCATCAAACACCACCCGTGCGTAGCACGGGCTTCCGCTAGTTGCACATATGATTAGGTTGGATTGCCTGCAAAGAGGTATTTCTTTAAATTATTTTTAGGAGAAGTTGTACATTTTTACGCATTATGGTCAAGAAATTCACAAACCAATGGTTCATTAAAAAAAAACTGATTGTAGAGTTACATTTTGCATCAGCACCGATTTAATGTCCATTAGAAATCTGAAGATTTAATTACCTGTGTCAATACACGAGAATTTCCGAAGGGGCCAGCTGTCAGCCCGTGCTGTCAACCATCAGTTGAATTGGCGGCTTGGCGCTTGAATTGTTCACTTTCTGTGAAAATCTTAAAATTTAGTATGGACACTGGATTAACATGAACGGTAACTGGGAAAAATGGTTGCGGAAGCGAGTTCAAAACCCTTCCTAGGGAAGAGGTGAAATGTCTCTCCCAGCCCCCCCCCTCCCCCCTCCCGCTAAAAAAGATTTTTTTGACCGTAACTCCTTAACCGTCAGCAGATCAAAAGTATAATGGAAACAAAAACATTCACCACACAATTCTGTACAGGAAAAGTGAAATACCTCTTTTATGTAAAAGCAACCATTGAATCCGATAATCGTATTTCATCGCCCTTAATTTGCAAGGGCATTCTTTTTTCTTTCAGTTGGTTGGTTTCAAAGTGCTTTTGCGAGCTCTCTAATAATAGCACGAAGTGGACATACTTTTTATAGTGTGCGCGGCGTATCTTGAGTCCTGCACTCATTTTGTGATCGGCTATGTCTTCCCGGAGGGGGCGGCTTTAACCGACGGTCGCCATTGTTTTTGTAACTACTTTGGATATCAACAAGGCACTCTGCGACCAAACACGTACAATCTATTATTTGTGTTCATTCTGGGGCGAACTCAAGATGGGCCGCGGACACTATAGGATATTCTGAAAGGCGGCGCTTTAGTTTTCCATCAGTTTTTAACAAAATTATATAGCTTAAATTGGAACCGTCCTACACCCATTTAAAGGTGGAAAGGTAGTGGCATAGCTGTGAAAGCGTATGGTGATTTTCGATTTCAAAGTGCTGTTCCGAGGTCTCTAATAGCCCGAAAGGGACATGCTTAACATATTCTGAAAGGTGTGGATGTATGCTTTCCATCAATCCTAACGAAAGTTGTTTAACTTAGATAGGGACCGTCCAACGCCCGTTTAAAAATGAAGTTGTAATGGAGTAGCAGCGATTTTTGATTTCAAAGTGCCTTTTTTATGTTCGTGTTTGTATCTCTTATCTATGCTTAATAATTTTGGTTAGCTTGACGTAAAAAAAATTGATTCCCCGCCTTTCAGAATATCCTAAACAATGTCCATTTTGGACTATTAAAGAGCTCGCGAAAGCACTTTGAAATCGAAAATCACTCTAGCAATTAAAAAAAAAGGAGTTTTCGCACGAATTAAGGGTGATCCATCCAAAACCAAAACTGGTATGAGATAAGCCGCCAAGTTTCCAAAAAGGGTCGGCATTTAAAAGTTGTGATATCATTCAACGAGGGAAAGGCCGCCAAGGTTAATCCTATTAGCCAAGTTAATCGCACCGAACAATACTTTGGACGTTAAATGAAACCTTGAAGATTGCTACTTGCGGTAGCAATCTTCAAGGTTTCATTTAACGTCCAAAGTATTATTCGGTGCAATTAACTTGGCTAATAGGATTACCCTTGGCAGCCTTTTCCACGTTGAATGATATCACTACTTTTAAAGGCCGACCCTTTTTTGGAAACTTGACGGCTTCTCTTATACCAGTTTTGGTTTTGGGTGGATATCACAACTTTCATAGGGCTGTGAATTTACAAAAGGTAACACGGTCATATCGTTACCTCTACCTTTTTTTCTGGAAGAATTTTATGTCTATATTTTCTCATTCATAATTTAACATTTGCGATTCCTCAATTAGCCGTTACATCAGCCAAGTTGACACAGTTTGGTATATTGTACTTCCATGCTTCACATGCTTAAGTTTGTTCAATCCCATTTTTGAGCACACTGGCTAATAAACGCTGATTTGCGTTCGCTTCACTCATTCAATCAGCGCATCATCCCCCCCCCCTCAGTTACTCCTCTCAAGCTTAATGTGAATTACGCAATAAAACTAGAATTGCTCACTTAATCATGTCTCATCTACCTTGCCGATCATCTACTCGGTGGCGTCACACTAGCGTGTGTCAAGATAAACCAGCAAACTTGACACATTTACTAAAACACACTTCTTTAAAAAAAATTACTTTTTTTCGTACTTGATTGGACCCTCCGCTCACGATCTGCATTTTGTTTCCAACTCTTTTTGCAATGAGAGACTCAGTCTCTTAGTGGATTTGTTGTTTTTATGAACCGGATTAATCTAGACACACGCTAGTGTGTCGCCGCCAAGTAGACGTTTTATTGTTGTTGGAGCTTAATTGTTGGAGCGTAATTGTTAGAGTGTAATTGTTGCCAGATGGCGGCTCACTGGAAGACTGTGACTTTTAACTGAAACTACTGACTTATATGTGATTTCAGCATACTGATGTAAATTCTCCATGCGGTAGAAATCTTTGCAAATCTTTTGAATCAGGTGTCTTGGGTCCAGTAACAAAGAAAACTTCAACACGAAAATGTGGGAACGTGTTCTTTATGGAGAAAATGTGCCCTCAATAACGTTGAGTGTTACTAGTGACTAGTAACTAGCTAATCACCAGGCTCCCATGTTAATTTTCATAGGGTATAAAGACACCTCTACAGCTCATTAGGGAAAGTTGCCAGATCAAAATTTCGGCAGACAGGTAAAGCGTCGTATGGGGAAGTGCCTTTTTCTAAAATTGGGGTTGCAGCTAGAAGCACGTGGCCCTGAAGTGGCTCGTAAGTGTAAAATTATTGTTGTAACCATTGTTTGTATTGTCATCCAACAGTAGATTATAACATGCTTACGTGTTACACGCTTATCGTTTCAGTACTTAATTGTCAGAATGCACTGTTTTTACAAATAGGTGGTTCACTAAGAGACAGAATATCTTTATCTTTTATTGCAAAGGTTTAGTCTTTTTTTTTTACGGTACACGAATCCAAACTGAATTATCTGCCCCACCACGATAAAAGGGGCAATTTTGTTGGAAAGAAGATTAGGAAACAAAATGTACATCATCAGCAGAGGTGGGAACGTGTTCTTTATGGAGAAAAAGTATCCTCAATAACGTGACGCGGACATTTTATTTTATGTAGACTTACTGTTCTTGCAGTCTAGTGTAAGTGGCGAGTAATTTTAAACAGCTAGTGAGTTGATTAGTTTTAGTAATCTTCGTCTGCCACCAGAATATTAGAACTGTATCAACATTTACCATTCCGTGAGTTTGTAGTTTGTGGTCATGGTTGAATGATTAACGTTAACCTCGGATGGGCCAAGTGAAGCGGGATGCGCTGATTGAGTGAGCGAAGCGAACGAAAATCAGCGTTTGTTAGCCAGTGCGCTTAAAAATCGGGTTAAATAGACTTAAGGATGTGAAACATGGGCATACAATAAGCCAAACCGTGTCCATTTGGCTGGTGTAACGGCAAATTGGGCAATGGTAAACGTAAAAATTATGAATTAGAAAATTTATAGACACTCCAGACAAAAAAGGTAGAGGTGACTATTTGACAGTGGAATTCTTTGTATTCACAGGCCTATGAAAATTGTGATATCCACCCAAAACCAAAATTGGTATAAGAGCAGCCGCCAAGTTTCCAAAAAGGGTCGGTCTTTCAAAGTAGTGATATCATTCAACCACGGAAAGGCCGCCAAGGTTCATCCTATTAGCCAAGTTAATCGCACGGAATAATACTTTGGACGTTAAATGAAAACTTGAAGATTGCTAGCGCTTGTAGCAATCTTCTAGTTTTCATTTAACTTTCGAACTATTAGTAGATGCGATTAACTTGGCTAATAGGATGGACATTGGCGGCCTTTCCCTGGTTGAATGATATCACTACCTTGAAAGGCCGACCCTTTTTGGAAACTTGACGGCTTCTCTTATACCAGTTTTGGTTTTGGGTGGATATTTATAAACAAACACGTATCGTTAAAAGTTAAAAGTAGGGGTCTAAAAGTCAAAACCTGTAGGAACACGGACTGTAAGGGTCTAGGTGTCAAATAATTTGGCCAGTAGGACGCTGTTAAGCATTAGACCCTTACTATCCGATTTTGAGGAACACCTGTCCGAAATCGTCCTATAAAGACCCATGTGATGATCCAATGATAGTGGGGGTGTGGGTTTCCTACCTTTGCTTTAGGCTGACAATTTTTTTCGGTTTGTTACGTAACATGGCAGCGATTCCAAGCTAGACAACCTGCCACAAGCGTAAGCGTGTACACCCATTCTGTCAGAATAGGATGGGATGATATTTACAAAGATGAATTTACAAAATTGGCTTACTAACTCTTTAATTAAGCAAGTCTCGTGGTAGTGGGATGTGCGTTTCCTGCTTTGCTTAGCTTGAACATTTTTTGTTTTGGTTTAGTATTTGCAGTAGAGATCATTATTGGTTGCTGTCAATTGCTTTAAATGTACGAAGTTCATACAACGATAATAAAAAATGTCAAAGGATCAAAAGTCACAGAAAACAGAAGTGCAAAATTTCATAGGAAAATTATGTTCTTGAAGTTGTTTAAAAACATTCCAAGAACAACAAAAAAACTATTATAACCATACATACACACGTTCAATCCTAATAGGTTTGAAATACATTTATAAATGTATTTATAACATGATCACCGGGTAGTAAGGGTCTAATGCTTAGCAGCGTCTTACTGGGCAAATATGACTCCTAGACCCTTACAGTCAAAGCTTGTCTGTGTTCCTTACAGTTTTTGACTTTCAAACCCTTACTTTTAACTTTTAACGATAAGTTTTTGTTTATTAATCTGTGTTACTTTGAGAATTGTAATAAATAGGTGTGGTGGTGGATGAGGGGTGGGGTATGTGTGACACCTTCATAATTAATTTATTGTTTGTTTTGTTGCGCCGCCTTTAAGCTCGGCAAATAGCTATAGCCCTTACTAACCTGGCTGTCGCTATAGTGTTAAAAATAGAAACAATTCCTTTAATCTTCAGTCTACGTCTTGCAGCTGGCGTTTGCTAAATGGCATTGTTGCATAATAACAATGTTTAAAACAATGTAAAACAACCAATCTGGTCATTTAGCGCTCCGTAACCCCTGAACCACTTGACCAATTAGAAAAGGCCTTATGGAAAGGGCACAACTACGGTGCAATACCTGTAAAGTGAGCTAAGAACCAGCTTTACAGGACAAATAGTTTGACCTGTAGAGAGGACAGACGAAAGGTACATCCCCAGAATAGGAACAAGAAGTTGTGTATTTGGCCCCTCTCTGTATCTCGGGTTTGGCCGGACTGAATTTCACAATTTTTGGACTGTAGACAGGCCTTGACTAGTCAAGGCTAGATTCCAAATTTGGTTTAAAGATGTTTAATTTTGACGGAGTTAGAAGCTCTCAAAGTTGAAAGTTCAACACAGAAATCCTATAGGTCGACCCTTACGGGGCCCTTGCCCGAAGCCTCATGCCCCAAACAGAAACTACAAACAATGACTATAATGATCCCCCTCTTTGTAGCAACCATGTATTCTGACAATTAAGTATACGTATTGAAACGATGCGCGTATAACACTTAAGCATATGTTATGATAGACTGTTGAATGACAATACAAACAATGGTTACAACAAAAATTTTGCATTTACACGCCATTTCACAGCCACGTGCTTCTAGCTGCAACCCCCATTTTAGGAAAAGGTACTTCCCCGTCCTACTCTTTACCTGTGTGTCAAAATTGAGATATGTGAAATTTCCCTAACGAGCCGTAGACGTGTCTTTATATCCTATGAGAATTAACATGAAAGCTTTGTCCTTAAAGGAGACGTTCACTTTAATGTTGACGTTTTCTTCGTTACAGAACCCAAGACACCTGATTCCAACGATTTTCAAAGATTTATACCGCATGGGGAATTTACACCAGTAGGCTGAAATCAGGTATTAGGTCGTTACAATTAAAGACACAGTCTGCTAGTGGCCGATTTTCCACTTGGCGGTGACACACTAGCGTGTGTCAAGATATACTTGAAATACGATTGTGGGGTAGAACGATTGCATTTATGTAATATATGTTCATCTCCTTTCCTGTCCAGATTTGTGTGCTGAACGTTTTTGTTTAATATTATGCTTTAGATTTGCTGACGGTTATGGATTTACGTCCAAAAAGCCATTTTCGGGGGAAGGGGCCATTTTACACCTCCAACCTGAATTAATACACCATTTTGTGCTACTGGGGGTGAGTCACTCTTTCCATACTTGCTATCATATAGCTATTTGTTTCCAGTTACTTGCTTTTCACACAAAGTTTGGACTAAACATTTTTTCATGAGATTTCCTGCAGACTGAATAAAAGATGATTTTTAGATTTTTTTTCGACAAGACCATATTTCTACAGATAAAATTCTGGCATGAAATAACAGAGGACGCAACGGTGAACATGTTAGTATTTTCACATTTTTTTCTTTTGTTCACTGTTTAAAGCCAAAATACTGCTAAAGTAGCAAAATTATCAAGTCTCGACTCAATTTTGTTGAAGTGTGTGTGCCCATATGTAAACCACTTCTTTTTGATTTTGACAAAAACGTACGACTTATTATGAAAAATTTGTTTTGCAGCCAGTAAGTGTGTTACTGTAACGTCATTAAACAGTTGTTACAAGATTAGAATTGAATTCCATTGCAACGAAACACGGTACCTAAACAGCCGTCAATGTTATTTCAATCTTCTATTTTAGTGAACACACTTAAGGCAATTACCTGGTGTTGAAAGTGTGTGATTCTAAAAATAAATTGGCAGTCGTTCAAAAAAACCCATACGGGGAATGCGCCCCACCAATTTTTTTCCGTATAAAGTAGTGATATCAGAGCCAAAATGGCTGTACCAGGTTTGTAGTCTGAACCTAGATCACAAGCTTATACCGCCAAGTGATCAGTTAAGTTTGAGTGAATAGGGTTCGGACGCTAAACCTCCATGGTAACCCTTTTTGTTCTGATATCACTGCCTTCTACGGCAAAAACTCGACGAGATTATTTTACCCTTATGAGGTTTTGTATACCACGTATTTCGGTGGTTATTAAGTTAATGTCACATAACGTTAAGTTGATGTGAGATTCGTAAGAAAATGTAGTTTCCATGTACTAAGCTGGTTATAATAAGCAGAAGTAAACTGGTAATTGACCATTTTCACGCTGATCATCGTGTTGAAATTGTGAGACCATTTACCATAGGTTCTTCACAAGTTTTCTAGAGGCAATCCTGACATGAGTAGATTTTAAGCAATTTAATTTTGAATTGCGCCTTTATTACGTCACTGGGCCAACCACAGCATTTGGATCCCTCCCATACTGTCCAATCAGCCTCCAATCAAGACTTTCAATCAGCCTCGCCAAGTCCATCATTCAATACAATTTAGTTAGTTTTAAATAGAGGAACTATCGCGTTCACAGGTTTTAAACAGTTTAACCAAATGACGGCTAAAGCAATAACACATAATCAATTATTACGAGAACCACTTTGGTTTAATCAGTTAGTTAAGAACTGAATAAAATGAATTGTCCACTGGAATGAATTTTAATTACGGCGGTCAATATTGATTTCATGTATGTGAATTAATGCAAGGCTGATGTTAAAGCATTATCCAGCCTGCCTTATAACCTTCCGCCTGCCTCACAACACCCACGCGACGATCACATCCGCTTATTTACCACAGCTAAGGTCAAATGAGACGGTAGCTTCGTTCCTCGTAGCGAAAAACGTAGCTACTGTCTCAATTGGCATTGCGCCTAGTATTCCAGCCATCGTGAACCCATTGATTGTGTCGTCAAAAACCGGAATGATTCTTGTATTTTAAAATCACAATTTATAATTTTCTAGACTAGTGTCTTATAATTTAGCTTCGGCGATCTATTGGAATAATTAATTTTAATTTTTACTGCATTAGCCTTCTAGATTTTTGATCTCATAGTAATTAACAACAAACGATTAAAATTAATACTGCGCACACACAGATAAAACTTCCAAGGTCATTGTAGGCGCGCGATGCATCATTTATGTTCGGGACGAATGTAAATAAAGTTAGTAATATTCAACAGAAAATCTCCTAGACGCCACATTTTAAAACGGATTTTTAGCAAGGGAAAGACTAACGGTAAGTAAATAGACCTTTGGGGCCGTACTTGATGTGGAGGATCGAGAAAAATGGCGCTGAGAGGTATATCCCTTTAAGTGGCAAAGCTACACCAAATATGGATGTTATTCGGGCATCATTGGAAAACCAGGGATTTTAAATTAGAGAGAAGAGATCAGAGCAAGCATGAAATGAAAACGGGGGCCGATCGGCTCCTATATATCTCCCCCCCCCCTTCCCATGGGGTTTACTCCCCCCCCCCTCCTCCCCCCGGATTCCCCGACGTCTTAGGAAAGTAAATAGCAGTTTAAATGGATGGCGCCGTTCTTATTTTCAATGTTGATCCAAGCGCAAGAGGCCCACGACAACGATTCAGTGTTATAGGGCCTTCGGGTTTCGTCGGGCAGATGATAAGGAGTGGTTAACGCTCGCTAAAACCCTTTGAACCCTTTAAGTTTCAGCGTGGCGAGAAATAAATACACAGGGTGGTCATGAAGTCTTTACCTGATTACAAAAATTTACTAAACAAAAACTGTGCTAGGTACAAACATATACGTATGGATGACGCAATATTTCGTTACTACAATACCCTTCAGATATCGACAATACCCTTCACATTGCCGGCCAGTCGCTCGTTTTCTAGAACCTTATTGCTCGAGTTGCAACGGACCCCAACGTCATGTACTGGCTCTTCTTATTGCTAACTTATCCTAACATCTAATTAACTAAACAAAAAACTACTTCACCGGTTAGATAAAGGGATTAGAGTTCTTATCTCCATACTCACAGCTGTGAGGGTACACGAATAAAAACGGATTAGAGTTTATTCGAACGCAACGGATTATAATTTGAACTCCAATTCCAGGGAACAAGAACAGTTTTTACTCAACGGTTATTATGTCAGAAAGTGAACGCAGTTTGTGTGTGATGTTTGTGTGCGTGCGTATGTTTGTGTGTGTGCTCGCTTAATTTCTGTATTATACAGGCTTTTTTTTATACTTGTCCGTGTTTGTGGTTTTATATTTTAAGTCTGTTTCGTGTGGGTGGCTACATGTGTATTTATGTGCATTTATAATTTGTGAAACAAGCAGACCCCTGCTCCTGTTTGTTTGATGAGTAATGCACGCATGTGCATGGAGGCTGGCATGTCACAATCCTTGTTCCCTGGAATTGGAGTTCAAATAATAGTTCGTTGCGTTCTAGTGAACTCTTACCGTTTTTATTCGTGTACCTTCACAGCTGTGAGTATGGAGATACGAACTCTAGTGCTTTTTTTTCTAAACGGCGAAGCCGTGTCTTGTTCAGTTAATTTGTAGGCTTTTTTCGCTTCCTTTTTATTGTAATTGTTACAGTCTGGTCTATCACGTGTACGGTATTTCCACTGTCCACCCACTTTTGTTAGCGAAAAAACGGAACATTAGAAATGCGTCTTATGTTCAGGTTCTGCTCCAGCTTTGTCCCATGTTTATTATTTGATGGCAACACACTAGCGTGTGTCTAGATTCAGCATGTGTCATCTCGATGTGGAGTTAGCGATGCATTGTTGCAGGAAGATGTAGTATACTGGGACCATGGGTCACCGGGACTAGGGGCAACCTAGCTTCTGGGGTTGAAGGGTTTCACGGAGTCGGTAGTCCTGCTTCCTTCGTGTCCCTGGGTTTAGTGCGTTTCTGTCACAACCACCCTGATCAGTACCAGTCATCGTGAGGAGGTGTCTGCTGATTTGCAGCACTTTACTCGCACTTACTGAGATGCTTCGTTTTGCAAGGAGGACTGGAGTGGAGGGGTGGGGATTGCTGTCCAGGAATTGCGTCTCGTATTCAGTTACTCTCCCCCGTGTCTACCGTCTTCATTTCTGGGTGTATTGGTGGCAATCTCAATCGCCCTAGATGTGGGATTTGACTTGACCTTGCCTCTTTTCTGTATCTTTTCTGACTCGACTGCCGGTTGATCAGCTTTCTTAAGCGGTGTTGTCAGTCCCTTGCTGTGGTACAGCCGACAGCTATTGAGAACGGATGGAAGATTTTTGCGCGAAGCAGGATGGTCTTTTTGTTTCTATCCCGTAGATACCTGACCACGAGAGAATCTTCGGTAACGAAGTTGCTGATGGTCTGGCCAGAAGTGGGCGCGAGTTGGACAGTAATGTGGTTAAGTTCCGGGTGGGTCCGCGAGACCTTCGTCCTGTTGTTGCCTTGAGTACCAGTGCTGAGTGGCAGGCTAAGTGGGAGACGGCAATGGCAGGATGGGTATTGTTCGGGTTACACCCAACCACCACCATACCTGTCGCTTTGGGACGCGGGGTTGGTCTCCAGGCAGATAACGTGCCACATGCAAATAAGCGCCTGTGTGTTTCGTCTGGGGTGGTGCAATTCACCTGTTTGCAGCTGTGGTCTTGCGGAAGAGACCGTTAGCCATTTTTTATTTTCGTGTCTACCCTGGGCGCAGCACCGTCAGCAGCCACTGAAGGGTGGGACCATGCCCCTGGTGGGGCGCTGAACGTGCCCCCACTCATGCTGTCGATCAACGGCATTTAATTAAGAGTGGTACTTGGGTTTTGTTGAGCTACAGGTCGCTTTGCTTGAGGTCTTGTGGTACCAGCATGGAGCTTGGAATATTCCTGTATTTCTGTCTTTCGTTTTTCATCCTTTTCTTGCCTACGTTTTATAGTCTACTCTGTTCACTTTGCAGACTTTGCAGACTTTGTATAGCTTGGTTTGTGTTTATAATTAATCTAGCTTTTAGTATTGAGTGAACGATTCCGTAGACCATTTAAGCTCGTTAATGAGTCAGTCAATCAATCAGTATCGCGGCAAACAATAATGGAAACAATTCAACTGGCTTCCCGAAGCCCGCATTGAAAAACTAAATAAGTCATTGAGTCATGTTGGCTGGCCAATTTGAGGCCACAAGGCCTCAATATTAAAGACATCACACCCTATGATATAAAACTAGAAGATTAAAACGAAAACCAAGACCATTTCATTTTGGTTCTCCACAATGAGTTAACGGTTAACGGTTTTATTTCAGCGCAATAAGGTCCGAAGCCATGCGCTCTATACCTACAAACTAATTACGAACTAACCTTCTTCTGGCTAACTATACTAACTCAAACAAGATACAACGATACTTTACTTTCCCCATGCCCAAGCATCATTGCATCTTGTTCGAGTGAGCTCTAATCCGATCTTGTGCGCCTCGCCTCTTTGTTGCACCGTTGTTACGTGTTGTTGTTGTTTTGGACACAGACATCGACCTGGCCCTGCCTTTGTTCACAGTCCACACTGACTCGCGGTCCTGTATAGCCACACTGCGGCAGTCCCTGGACACCATGGACGTTGGTGACTCAATGGTTTTTAAGGTTAGCTGGAAACTCTGGGTGGTGGTGCCGGCTACTGATGTCACCAACTGATGTTGTTTGGGTTCGTGGGCACAGCAGGGGTGCCTTCGAAAACTAACCTGGGTGGATCAAGCTAAAGTAACTCTCGTTGCTTCTACACGTCACGAATTATTATCATTTTTAACCCCAAATCGTCACTAGAACGATTCGTCATCGTAGCGGCTCTTATTCACGTGACAACAATAAACTACAAGATGGATTTATTTTGAACAGCAAGCAGGAGTTTATTTACGTACTTGCTGTTAAAATACGTTGAAGATTTAATCAATAATTTCTGAAGCGTATTTATAGAATTATAACACGGAACCTTCTTTCACCCTACCCCGAACGAACATAAGCTCGTCCACCAGACACATCGAATTAATGCAAATAAATGCATCGCTGATTGGTCAATAGTCGATTCGTTTGTAGTGTTAGTCCCCTGTATCCCCAGTTACCCTCAGGAACCAAGCTCGGCTAGCAAGGTTTGTTCAGTTGTTTAGGTTACTGCCTGAAGCGTAATTTGAATGTCATTTGTACAGGCAATCGTCTAAGATTAAGCTAGATCAGGGGATTATGACGCGAAATCTCGCACGACATACGCAATTAGTACATGCAACAGCAGTGTTTCTTTGCAACCTGAGTTACCTAGGTCAGTTTTCAAAGGCACCCCAGCTGTCGTGGTAACGAGGAGGTAGATGGATGAGCGCACGACGCAGTGTCTTTCCACCACAGCAAAGTATCCATACTCTAATTCGTCAGGTTGAACCAGAAATCTCTGCGAGCATGAGTACAGGCTCAATGTGGCACTCGGTGCAATGTGCTGATACTGGACGATCCCTCTATTGCCCCCGTACTGTGTGCATGGCTGGGTCGGTGCTAGATGAGCTCCCTACGTGGGCAGCCTGCCTAGGGTGGGTGGTGTCACAATGCTGCACCCACTGTGGCATTGAAGAGTCTGTCGAGCATTTCCTGCTTCACTGTGCTTATCATAGTTCAGCACGGTCTCAACGTCGAGTTGGGACTGCATATGGTAGCCTTTAGTGTATTCTCGGTGTAGTAAGTGGGCAAGGTTGTAGGCGCCGTCTTTTGACTGTTGCTCGCTATTGCCACGCTACCCAAGTTAGTATATAATCGTCAGCCTGTTCCCTCCCTCCAACCCCTTTTCCCTGTTCTTTCCCCAATGGTGTTGGTGTGCGTGTTTTATCTTTGGTCTATGTAGTTGTCTTGTGCACAGTGGGGGCCATGTTACGGGTTTGGCAATCCTGTAAACAGTGTGATACCCTTGTTGACAGTATACAACTCCAATCCTCCCAACACAGTGTGAGTTTACATTTCTGTGCCTGGTGTGGTCATCCATTCATCTACACAGTGCGACTACATATTATAAATACTAGTACCTTTGCACATAGTGGTCATCGGTTCCTGCACATAGCATGAATACCCGTTCTTGTACACAGTGCCACCACATACTATAAATACTCGTACCTTTGCACTCAGTGATCATCGGTTCCTGCACATAGCGTGAATACCTGTTCTTCCACACAGAGTGACTCACCACAGTCTTTGTGTAAAGTTTACACAGTTTGCGTGCAGTTTGCATTGGCAGTTGTCTTGGGACATGTAGTTAGTGTACACTAGTGGTCTGTACTTATGTTTGTTTATGTTATCCTCTTTTGTAGTGCTATTAGGGGTGTGCGGTGTCGGATTCTAAGACAATATCTCCCTGTCCCTGGCCTATATCCCCCCAGCCAATATCCCCCTGTTGCCAATATCCCCCAGCCATTTTCCCCCGAAAAATGTGTATTGCTGAACGTTGCTTTAAAAAAACATCAACAAAAATTGGGGCTGAAAAATAGCTTAAAAACAACACGAAGGACATGTGAACGTCAGACAAAAATACCTTAGTCATGGCATTGTGTCATATGAATGTGATTAAGCTTAAAAAGCACCTCTGGCATGGCACAAAGTAAAAGCCAGAAAATGCACAATCATATATTAAAAGTCGACGTTTCGGCTCATCTCAGAGACATTGCCAAGAGTATCCAAAGTAAAAACAATAACAAGTAACCAAAGACAGTTATGAGTCAGATAGCAAGAAAAATATCCATCTTAACAAGGCAAAACTTGCTAGGAAGTGTTAAAAACACAGAATCGTAAGAAATATAATTTAATTATTTTTTGCTGAACAAACGAATTGGTAGTATCTTTGTGTTTGAAGTTAGACTGTGGAACTGGAGCCACTGAATGAATTTTGTTAACTTTGTCCTATGTAGGTGCCTGTGCATGTATCATCTGCACAAGGAATTTGATAACTAGTATTTTTTTTATTTGAATTCATTTTGAAGCGGTTTTTGTATAAATATAAGTAAAGATAAATCCAAGAAGATCTTTTTATGTTTTTTCTTTTTTATTTTGTTGCCAGCGTTTTTTTTTTCTCCAGCAAAATGTTAACTTTCGGGGGGATGTTAGCCGGGGGGATATTAACAACGGGTGGATTTTGACCAGTTGGATATTGGCCGGAGAGATATTGGCCTCAGGGGGATATTGGCCGGCGGGATATTGGCCTGATACCGTGGTTTCAGGCCAGGGCCCATAGTAAATCATTAACTGCCTCCGCCTGTTCACTTTTTGAAAATTCTCGTGCGCAAAAGAGCTGTAATAAGCACAGTTATTTACCACAAGTTAGCATGACAGCAAAGTTATACCAGGAAACTCATCAACGCGCAAAACTGTGCGTTGCATGACAAAAGGCTAAAACGTTACGCAGGGCTTTCCCGTCCAAAACATGATGGGTAATACCCAACGCCCGCCGTACTTCTCCGTCAACCGTACCGTACCAAGAATAAACTCCCGCTCGCACTATTTCATGGCTACCGTCCAAAGAATGAAGTCGCTCCTCCTATTTCATTGTTTAATGCCTGGATTTTTGTGCCTTTTTGTTCTGGTTGTATTTCGAAATGTATTTTATTTCATTTCATAATGTATTTTTCTATATTGTTGGTGGGGCTGATGATCCGCAGTTGTGGCCAAAGCTCCCTTAATAAATCAATCAATCAATCTGTCCGCATCCCGAAACCTTTGCCTAAGCGAAATATGAAATAGATATCCCGTGAGGAATAGGTGGTTAACCAGCAATAATTGCTCGTTTGCGTGAAACGGGCAGCCCAACGTCGAGGGGATGGGAAATACTTACTTTTAGTGATCATTGTAATATGATTGTAAAATCAGCACGCCGAAGGGCCGCTATCATTCGTAAATTTTTTCGCTCTGGTGACCCAAAAACCTTAGCTTTGGCGTTCAAGGTGTACGTGCGTCCAATGCCTTGAGTATGCCAGCCCGGTTTGGTCCCCACACTTTAAAAAAGATATTGACCTCATAGAATCAGTCCAACGTAGATTTACAAACACATTAAAAAGTTGTTCCCACATACCATACGTTGATAGGCTTAAAATTTTGAAATTGGAACAACTGGAATTACGGCGATTAACAGCAGACTTAAATTTGACTACCAGTTGGTCTGCGGACACTTGGGGGTCGATTATACTGTTTTCTTGGAACACCGTTCTGCAGACCGTACGAGGGGACACTCATGGAAACTGGTTGCTGACGGATTCAAGACTGATACCAGGCAATTTTTCTTTAGTACCAGACTAGTAAATTGTTGAAATCTCCTTCCTAAGACGGATGTTGAATCCAAAACAATTGCAGGTTTTAAGAATGGCTTAGAGAAAGTATGTCTAAATGGATTTTTACATAGAAAATTTTTTTAAACATAAAATAGTCAGTCCTATGATGGCATCTGTCTGCAAACTGTATTTTGTCTGTAAACAGTTTTTAAACTGTAAATTGTATGTAATGATTGCTAAATATGTTGTTATTAACTTTTGTATGAAATTCGAACCATGTAAGTGGCTTGCCCTGTTGGTTTTTGCTTATGTGCAAATAAAATTTTTATTATTTATTATCTCATGAGCGCGGAGCGCGAATAATTTTTTCATCCCCCACCCCCATCCCCAAAGTATTCGCTCGAGCAATTATTGTTGGTTAACCTACTATTTTCACGAATATGTGTTTTAATGGTAAGGAGTGACGTCAAGCTAACTTATTGATAACTTTGAGTTTTGACAAATTTTTATTTGTAAATTTTATTTGTGAATTATAATGAATTAAATCATTTTTGCATACGACTGATGTAAATTCCTGAATGGAAACTTCCGGCTTAATAACGTCCAGTCTAAGAAAGTCAGAGCTAAGGGAAAGATGTCCTTGTTTTTACTGTCCCAGCTACCGAATTTTGTGTTTATGGTTAAGGCCGTGTTTTTTTTTTACCTTAATAGTTTAAGAAAGATTAGAAGATAAAATGCGCTATCCCATTGAGCTTGAGTCGTAGGTGTTTAGGTGTATTAATTCAAAGTGTCAATAGCCTAGTTTTCGTACCGTTAGGGTTTGCCGGGTTAGGATTAGCTTGCGATTTTTTTTTCGTGTTGGTACGTCGAATGTCGCAAATGTGCCTCTTTACGCTGGTTTTGCAACGGGTTTATTTATTTATTTATAACATTAGACATCATTGTCCCAATGGACTGAGATGAGACTTAATTCAACAAAAACACACAAAAAAAAAACAAAAAAAAAAACGAATGAGTGAAGTAAACTGACACATTACAAAACAAAATTTCCAGGAAAATACCAATAGGCTTATATGGTTTCAAAATACACCCAATCTCAGTAATTGCACTGCTAAAAAAAATAACATTTATATAGAGTAAATCTCTAATAGGCAATATTTGAGCTACAACAACGATGTTATCCTGAAAAAATCAGCAAAAAACACTACCAACATATATATATATATATAATTCTTTTTATTTCTTTCTTTTTTTTTTAATTTCAGACTCAAATTTCAGAAAGAAAGTTTCTAAGCCTTCAAACCAAGAAATAAAATTTACGAAACTGTAAAGAATTTCCTCACAAACAAACCTGTCCAGTCTGTTTTTAAAACTAGACAGAGAAGGAGCATCGACCACCTCTTGGGGCAGGTTATTCCATGAATACACACTTTTACAAGCAAAGGAATTTTTCACTGCATCGTAATGTACACTAGCAACTTTCAGTTTCAAGGAAGACCCTCTAGTGTGATGAGTATCTGGTTGCAAAGCAAAGAAAGAGTAAGTTAACTTGGGCAAAAGACCATGCAAAACTTTATACATATAAATTAAACTGCTTCTTTGTTTTCTCCATCGTAAGGATGGAAGTTTTAAACAACGGTTGTACTGGTTGAATTTGTGTTGTGTAGTTATGAAAAGTCGGTCATTATGTCCCGTGGTGCAGCTGTAACTTGGCAGATTAGGGGTTGTATAGATCCCATAAAAGTGTTAGATGATCCAAAACGAGTTGGTTTTTAAAAGATTTTCGTGAAACCAGCAGGAGGACATTCACATTTTACAAGCTACCTTTAATCATAAAAGAAAAGCGAAACAACAAGCAACTGGCATAAGTTCAATACCAAAAATGCACCCTCCCCCCCAAAAAAAAAACAACAACACAAAACACAATAAAAAACGGGAAAAAAAGCACGGTCAGTTAAAAAAAAACCGATTAAATCGCTAGGTAGCACTTGCAAAATATTATATTGTTCGTTGTCGGGGGTGACATCACTAATTTCTAAGGGGAATACTTTTCAGTTAGGCTTGGTAAACCATGTGCAACTTGGTTGTGCAGCCATTTTTTTCTGATAGCAATACTTTGATTGGTTGAAACTTGGCGGGTTTTTTCACCCTTGTATGTTTTGTGTCTGATAAAATTAGAAAAAAAAGTGCTTTCTTCTTTGAGAATGAAAGGTTATCGCCTTAGGATTAGCAGCATTCG
>JAHWFP010032607.1:0-20966 GCA_023313725.1 Lithobius niger
GGTGGGTGACCGCCTGGGAATCTGGCTGTTGCAGACATAGGGCCTTAGGGCTTCGGGCAGATGACCAGGAGTGGTTATCGCTCGTTAAACCCTTTAACCCTTTCCTGCCCTCTCCCGCCGGGCTAAAGGTTTCAACTTTCTTCTATAAAAGCGTATTTGTTTCTTTCCTCATAGAAATATTCACATGTCAGTGCTTGGAAACTGGGTGCGGAAAAGGTGTCCGGGATGTGTCGGGCTTGGAATCGCTGATTGACTGAGCGAAAGGAATGAAAATCAACCGTTTGTTAGCCAGGTCGGGTTTCTATATTTTGGTGGATTTCCATTAGTTGATGTGACACCCTCCGTGCGTAGCACGGGCTTCGCCTATTCAAGTAATAAAGTTTACAATGTTCTTACCGTCATGATCACGTGGGATTCATTATTGTAAGGCTTAGTCTAGGTCTGGGTAGATTAGTAGGTAGTGACGCTTTTCTGAAAACGTGTTATAAAATAATAACTGCTTTCACCAACTAGTAGGTGGCGAAACTTGAAAATAAAAAATGGCGGCATCGTTGCCATGGTAACCATGGTAATAACGACAATACTTGCTGAAATTGATGAAATTACTCGTGCGTGGGCAACGTCCGAAGTTGAAGAACTTATTCTGTGTTCGATTCAAACTGTATATAGTTCGTTGCAATCAAGGTAAACCACGGAAGAAGCTTCAGCCTGAACGGCCGATGAGCACGTTCTCGGAACACAAAACCATGCGTTATACTTAGCTCCACTCGTGACGACAACCCGTTTTAAAACTGAGTGTTGGATTTAAAAAATAAAACTTGTTCAGCCAGTTCTGATCTTTCTTAAAATAATTTCAATCTGCTAATCTGAATTACGATATATATTTTAAACGATTGAATTTGTATTCTTATCGTGATCAATTTGATTTAGTGACGCTGAATCGTTTTGATCCCCATTATGCATTGCGCTTCCTTTTAATTGACGACAGCACCCTCTGGCGGTAAATCACTGAAAGCAGGTTCTAGTTTCGCAAAACGTTTACCGTTGTCAGAGAGAGAGTGGCACTGCCTGAATATTCTACCCTGGTCTATGTGCTATGCTGAGTATTTCCAGTCGCCCGTTTCAAACTTTCAATAACACTTGACTACAACCGTCCACCGAACCGTTTCACTTCATAGTTGGTTCTGCATCGTTGCATCCATCGAAAGTTATCCTAGTGCGACAGATATTCCTAATTAAACATGGTATCCTTTAGTCATAGACCAGAATGTCTAATGCTGTTAAAGGGATATACCTCCCAGCGCCATTTTTCTCGATCCTCCACATCAAGTACGGCCCCAAAGGTCCATTTACTTACCGTTAGTCTTTCCCTTGCTAAAAATCCGTTTTAAAATGTGGCGTCTAGGAGATTTTCTGTTGAATATTACTAACTTTATTTACGTTCGTCCCGAACATAAATGATGCATCGCGCGCCTACAATGACCTAAGAAGTTTTATCTGTGTGTGCACAGTATTAATTTTAATCGTTTGCTAGTAATTACTATGAGGTCAAAAATCTAGAAGGCTAATTCAGTAAAAATTAAAATTAATTATTCCAATAGATCGCCGAAGCAAAATTATTTAATTCTACACTAGTCTAGAAAATTATAATTATGATTTTAAAATACAAGAATAATTCCGGTTTGTGACGACACAATCAATGGGTTCACGCTGGCCGGACTATAAAGCACAATGCCAACTGAGACAGTAGCTGCGTTTTTCGCTGCGAGAAACGAAGCTACCGTCTCAGTTGACCTTAGCTGTGGTAATTACGCGGATGAGATCGTCGCGTGGGTGTTGTGAGGCAGGCGGAAGGTTATAAGGCAGGCTGGATGTTGCTTTAAAGTGGCACTATCACCGATTGAAAGTAGGCAGAATATGGCAACGTCTAGCACTTGATTGCACCAAACCAAGGAATGCACAACGGATTTTTTTTTAATGAAACAAACCAGCCACGACCTCCTTAATTAATAAGTGGAAATTCTTGTGCTCCTGGGCGCAAGCTGTAAAGGTTAACAATAAATCTGCCGCCAGATGGCGCCATGGTAATTCCGTTCGCTTTTCAATCGGTGATAGTGCCACTTTAACGGGCCCATCTTTGAATCCCCTTTTGTCACAACATTATGGACTACCAGATCAAGCGGGAGAGACAATTACGGTCCATAAGCAAGGAAATGCCACATTTTAGAGGCCCCTTCCAGCGCCATTTTTCTCGATCCTCCACACCAAGTACGGCCCCAAAGGTCAATTTCCTTACCGTTAGTCTTTCCCTAGCTAAAAATCCTTTTTGTAAATGTGGCGTCTAGAAGATTTTCTGTTGAATATAATGGGACTTTATTTACGAACGACCTGTAAGTATATGATGCTTTGCGCGCTTACAATAATCATGACGTTTCACCTCTGTGTGTGCGTGTACTAATTTGCTAATAATTACCATGAAATCAAAAATCTAAAAGCATAATGCGGAAAAAAATAAAAATTAATTATTCCAATAGATCGCCGAAGCAAAATTATAAGACACTGGCCTAGAAAATATAAATTGTGATGTTAAAATACGAGAATCATTCCGGTTTGTGACGATTCCGGTCTATTACGCAAAATGCCAAATGAGACAGTAGCGAAGAACGCAGCTACTATCTCAGATGGCCTTGGTGTTCGTATATACGCGGAAGGCGACCGGCGCAAACGGTTATAAGGCAGGCGGAATGTTATAAGGCTGGCCGGTTGTACCTTTAAGGTCAGCAATGAACTGAGAAAAGGATCATCTACATTGTTACAAGGGTGGTTTCCACTTTTTTTCGGGTTTAACGGATGAAACAAGATCAATAAAAATACGCTAATAACTTAGATTTACTTTTTTATTTTATTTTTGATACTTTCACCACCTGCTTCAAACAGGCTCAAACTGAATGTTTTTAATGATGAAGATGCTTTGTTTGTTGTTGTTTTGTTCGCTTTATCCCTTTAATTTGAAATTTGGTTTCCGCCTGGTTGAATTTTTTATTGAAGCAATTACTTTGATGTTGGCGACAAGGCATTCGTGCGATCTTTTTCGTGATGTTTGCTATACGTGATTTTGCAGGCTAGGCATTCATTCGCTTTCGCAATGCATGAAATAAATAATATATTTATTGTTTATTTGTTTATTGCTTATTGTTTGTTCTTAGAAAACTTAAGTCCAAAATAAATAATAAACAGATTATTTTACATGTGCTTATGTGCTACTTGGCCTGTCAATGTTCTTTTTTGGTTTTGGTGGTTCCCATTGTTGAGGTAGTGGGAAAGCACTTATCTGAATTTTGGTAGTTAACAAGTTGAATAGTGGGTGTTGATTGTTTACAATATTGGTATGTACACAGAATGTGAGAGAGGGTGTTTACATTTTAATGCTTTGGAAAGTTGTTTATTAGAGTTGATTAGACTCTTATGCGAACGGTTTGCCTGTCTGTCTGTCTGTCTGTCTGTCTGTCTGTCTGTCTGTGTGTTCGCGCTATAATGTTTTAACGAATTATCGAATTTTTGTCAAATTTTTCTTCGAAGCAGATGAACGGTCGTTACGAAGTAGTGAACTGTGTTGTTGTGGAGCCTGAAGATGATAGTCGCCTGAACCATTACACCTCCAGGACTGCTGACTATCAAAAATTTGCTAAAACTTTGCTGAAATTTTGTTACTTCGTGTAATTGTGAAAATAAGCGTGATATATGGGGATTTTTCAACTTTAAAAATGAATTTTCACAGTAAACCATGTGACATTTTCACACTAATACTTGGCTGTTCAGGGAAATTAGTCAGGAATTAATGAAAAACTAAATGAATTGACCCATAAAACGACGCCTAAAAGCACGCGCGTGACTGGCGAATACGGATGGACAAATTCCCTTAATACACCAACTAGGGTTTCCAAATCCCCTAAATGCCACAACCCCGGGGATTTCGGTTTTGAAAAATGTAAAACTCGGGTTTTTTCCGGGTGCCCGGGTTTTACACAAAATCGAATAAGATGCAGCGCGAGTTCATGTCTCACCTCGCTAAATTGCTAATTACTACATTTACTAAATTGAAGCAAATTATTAATATTTATTAACTTGTTACACACTTTTTGAAAATTTCCGAAACTTCTTAAACAAATCCTTCCGTTTAAAATTAACTTTGTGTCAACTTCAGCAATGACAAAACGTTCACGTCTGCGTACCGTTGCAGAGCTGGATGCAGCCCCAACAGAAATTAAAGGTACATTCCTCTCACCGCCATTTTTCTCGATCCTCCACATCAAGTACGGGGTCAAAAGCCTATTTACTTCCCGTTAATCAATCCCTTGCTAAAAATCATTTTTAATGTGGCGTCTAGGATATTTTCTGTTGAATATTGGGAACTAATTTAATAGCATCCTGCGATTATATTGCCCTTTGCGCTTCCAATAACCACGACGTTTCATCTGTGTGTGTACATGTACTAATTTTTTATCGTTTGCTAATAATTACCATGAGATCAAAAATCTAAAAGACTAATGTGGTTAAAATTAAAATTAGTTATGCCAATAGATCGCCGAAGAAAAATTGTAAGATACTATCCTAAAAAATTATAAAGTTTGATGTTAAAAAACAAAAGTCTTTCCGGTTTGTGACGACACAAATTTTGCTTTCATGCTGTTTAGTCTACTACGCCCAACACCAATAGTAGCTGCGTTCCTCGCTGCTATCTTAGTTGGCCTTGCATTACTACGACGAGTCTCTCGAAACAGTGCGATGATAACATGCGCGGATGGCGATCTGCGCGCGGCTGTTATAAGGCAGGCGGAGTGTACCTTTAGCGCCGGTGCACACGTGCGGTCGCCGCACTTGCGGTACCGCATTTGCGGTTTGGTTTACATGCCATCTGTTGGATACTGCACACGTACCTGCGTCGACGTCGCGTTACCGCCCGCCGCTCACCCGCCGCTCGTGCGGTCGTTTTGCGCCGCAATTCCCCCCCGTCAACGCAGCGGTACCGCAGCGTTAATAAAACGCAATTGCGTCTCTGAGTACCTTGGATGACTTGAGCGGTGCACACGTCCGCCGTTTACTGCAAAAGCGTTACCAAAAATGGCGTCTAATTTCGAAGAAATCGACATGGAATCGTTTATTGGGGGAGTAAAGAATTATCCTGAAGTATGAAAAGTTGCTGCAGAAATGATTGAAGACTCATTGGGAAGTAATTAAAGAACTTATCGGAATTTTTTAGTTAATCTGCAAGGGATGTATAACAATTTCCCCTGGTACGTCTTAAATTAGTACATCAATGTACCAAAATTCGTCGCATTGGTTTTAAAATACATTTGTTGTTCACATCGTCTCATTGGTTTCAAACTATAGTTTTTTGTGCACGAGGTTAGGGAACCGAACGCGCACCTACGTCATCGAAGCGGCACTGCAGCATCAACGGGCGTTAATAAAACGCACGTGTGCATTGATGGGATGCGTTACCGCAGCGTCGCCGCAGCGTTTAAAAAACGCACGTGTGCACCGGCGCTTAAGAAGCAACAACGCTGGTTGCTATAGCTACGCAGACTAGATGTTTCTTTAACTAAAACGCTCCATAATTATTTTGGAGAGAAAATGTGAAAATAATGGTGCAAAAAATAGAGGTGAAAGTTGAAATGAAAATAAAATTGAAATAAAATCGGAAAACCCGGGTTTTTCGGGTTTAATACTGCAGTTAAGCCTCTATTTCACCACAATACTAAACCCAGAAAACCTGGGTTTGGGGATAAGCCAAACCCGGGGTTTTCGTACCCTGGTTGGAAACCGTAACACCAACCATATAGGAGTGCGTTCAGAAGTCTTTATTTTGCGTTCGAAGCCATATTTTTTTTCTCTTTACGGAGGCTAAAATGAAAAATTCAACTAATTATCGGCCAGCCAGAAATAAGTTGCGCCAATTAACTATTTAAGGCATGCCTTAGTGTCGGTTAACTTAAAGCCAATAGCTTGTCCGCAATTTGCATTTATGGCTAATGTTATCACTCTTGGCGTCTGTTGACAGCAAATGTTGCAGAGAAGTAACTGATAGTGCTTTTGGTCAATTCAATCACGACAATTTCGTCCTCTTAGACCGACTTACAAGAAACAAATTTCACACCTTGTTTATACATTTATGCATTCTACACATTTTACACCTTGTCCTCTATTTATATAGAACGGCGAAGCATCGGTTAAAACATTGTATTTGTTACTGGAATGATTATTTTTGGAACTATGCCGCAAATTGTATGGTGGTTGTTCGGCTTACTGAACAGAAATTCGTCCAAAAGTGAGGAATACAGCTCCTACCTCATCGGGCCTTGAATTTGGCGAGACGGCTGATGGTAAACGCTTCGGGGTGTACATTTTGTTCATAACCACTTAAACGACGTAGACGTGCATGATTCCATTGGTCAAACGATATCGTCACTTTCTTGAGTGAGGAAACTGTCTAAAATTCCGAAACGTCGCTGTATCTCGTAAAAATGTATATATCAGTGAAAAGATAAAAGTTTTCCCCCTTCAAGCAAAGACCTAATCTACCAAATGTCGAATGCTGTCGTCTCCTCGGTTCTTGTTACTTAAGCTACAATACCGAATTCGCCTTCCCCCATTTATCTTAATAGCAGGTCTCAACTCCTAGTCGGTTGCCATGGGGACTGCCATGATCCAGTCCCCCGGATCCTCTTGTTGGTCTGAAAACCAAATTAGTAAATTGTCTCGGGGACGGTATCCGTGGCAACGCAACTTACAGTCCATCGACTATGAATGCCGATAGTCGGCCTTAATTGACTGTCGCGTTGAATGTGTAGATTTCAACATTAGTTTTGAGTTGTTTCTATTGCTTGATGGAAACTGAACTTTTGCCGGAGGGACCCCTAGCACCCAAACTGAAGGCTGCCTTGCTACCATGGCAACGGAGATATCGACAAGACAAGCGGTGAAGCAGATGATAACCGGACAGGTGCCCTATTAACTTCGATATTGCTTCTACGCGCCAAGGTCTTGATATTTCTTGGATGGTACATCGGCTGGTCGGCAGGGTCACCCAATCGAACACGCCCAATATCCAATAGCTGTGGCATGGGTGGACGTACGCTAATGAGAATTGTTACATTGATACGAAATGGGGATGCCGAGATTGCCGCGAGCACATCCCAGAAGGGGCCCCAGACCGCCCGGAAAGGACCCCTTCGCGAGTAGAAGAATTTTTGTCGGTCTAAAAGTTTTCTTCGTGAAACCGAGTTTCTAACTCCACACGACGTCAACGATGAAGCAATAAATAAATAACGTTTTTATTGTGATCAAACTAAGGATGCTAACAAAAAAAAAAAGATGAGCTTATTGATTTAGTATCAGTTGCCATTCACGGAATTTTCAGGGAACGGTACGTTCGATTTCGATATTTACGCTTGCATTATGGCGTGTTCCTAAACTACATAAGAGCGCTAAGACTTCCACACCAAGAAATAAAATAAATGGGCGTTCCTCTAAGTTATCAGACAAATTTATCGACAAATTGTAACGCCACAAATAATAAGTAACAGATATCCGTGAGGAAGAGGAGGTTAACCTGAAATAATCGCTCATTTGCGAGAAACGGACAGTCCAAATGTGCATGTTTCACCGAATTAAGTTTCCTCCATCCATATTTTGTGCACACTGGGTAACAAACGCTTTCACCGAATTAAGTTTGTTCAATTCGATTTTTGTGCCTACTGGCTGACAAACGTTGATTTTCGTTCGCTTCGCTCTCTCAGTCAGCGCGTCCTGTGACTCAAAATCACTTGATGCATCGTTTTAAAAATTGGCACTCTCAAGCATCGTTGCAGCAATAAGCCCTTCTATTGTTTCTAGCTGCCAATTTCGAGGCCTGTGGGTTAGTTTGTTTGTAGGTTTGTTTGATTTAAAATTAGACGCGTTTAGATGAAACACGGGTTCTTTAATTCTACCATCAACAATCAACAGTTTCGACGAAAGTCGGAAATCCAGCGCACGTGGTTCCAGAATTGTTCAGCACCGTAGTGTACCGTAGACTTCAGCTCTTGTAAGTTGTAAATAAATGACACAACACGAACACGTGTACAAAGAATGAAAAACGATTGAAGTGATTTGTAGATACTTACTTACGTGAGTCTTCATATTTCCCTTCATATTCATAGTCTTGAATTCAACGATCTCATTATGTAGATTGTGTAGAATATTATTTTTTGTATGAGCCCTGTTATGCTCTCTTTGCTTTACACTTTTCACTTTTCACTTTTTCCGTCTTTTCACTTTTTCACTTTTTACGTTTTATGCGTAAGGTTGTCGATTTTACGATAGTTCGTTGTTGTTTGTTTCTGTATATCGTCGGATTTACTTAACATAATCGAATATCGTCTCAACGATGATATCGCAAGTTTCGCTTCCAAGAAACTGAATATAATGTAGTTTCAGGCTTCGAAATACAACCTGGTGTATTTTTGCGATACCGGTTAGTAGACGTTGCAGTCAACGGAGACGGGCGCATTCCATCCTTCTAGACTCGTTCGACTGTTGTTATGGTTACCGTTGGCGTTACCCGGGAAACCAGCTAGGGATGTTCCTGCGACGGAACTTTACCAAAACGGATACAGGGTTAAACAACAGCTCTGTTTTTTGACACTAACACTTCTCTGAGCAAAACAGAATTACTAGATCATTCTTTTTTTCGCATGTCAAAAATAAGAAGCCTATATTTGATGCGTTGGAGCAAGTGAGTTCCGAGCTTGGTATTAGCTACCACGATTCCACGTCTGTGGTATTGGTGGAATTGGCTCAACTTGATCAATTCCAGATAATGAATTGAGGGAATTGAATTCATTAATTGTCAATTCCGTTTGAGTTGTTCCGGAATTCACTAGGGTGGGTGTCGAAATTACAAAATGACTTGGTGGAATTGACTCAACTTGATCAATTCCAGGTAATGAATTGAGGGAATTGAATTCATTAATTTTCAATTCCGTTTGAGTTGTTCCGGAATTCACTAGGGTGGGTGTCGAAATTACAAAATGACTTGGTAGGAATTGACTCAACTTGATCAATTCCAGGTAATGAATTGAGGGAATTGAATTCATTAATTTTTAATTCCGTTTGAGTTGTTCCGGAATTCACCAGGGTGGGTGTCGAAATTACAAAATGACTTGGTAGGAATTGACTCAACTTGATCAATTCCAGGTAATGAATTGAGGGAATTGAGTTGATTAATTTTCAATTCCGTTTGAGTTGTTCCGGAATTCGCTAGGGTGGGTGTCGAAATTACAAAATGACTTGGTAGGTATTGACTTGAAGGCCACCAAATCAGTCCATGTTCCACTCAGATTGACTTGACTTGGCAAATTAAGTCATTGTAATGGCCTTGCTTACATTACCGTCCTCTCCCAGGCAAATTTAATTGGTTAAAGGTACAGTTCCGGTAAAAAAAAAATCGCTCTTTTTCGTTATATCGAGGGTCGTAATAACAACCATGGAGAAAATCAGTTATCTCGAAAACTACTGGACGGATTTTCATAAAACAAAAACTGAACTGCTTATTAGATTGTCTACTGTATTTCTACCCTTATTAAATAATACGTTAACTGACTGAAAAGAATTGGCCGAGCGAGAAAAACTTAATATCTGATGATATTTCGTAAACCAGTGGAAGGATTTTCATGAAACGAAGACTGAATTGCATATTATATTTTTCTGCTGAATATTGCATGTCATACGTATAGAAATATAGCATATATCATAACAATTAATCTAGTTTTTTGTTTTATTCAATTCCATCCAGTAATTTAAAAGATATATTATTAATTATCAACTCGTGCTGCTCGCTCGGCCAATTATATTTGGCTACTTACTATTACATCTAATACGTATAGAAATGTAGTTGATAGCATAATAAGCAACCCAGTTTTTGTTTCATTCAATTCTGGCTAGTAGTTTTCGAGATATCAACATTTTCGTTCAGAATCACATACATTAATCCTGCAACTTCTTCCTTATAACGAAGGCGTTTTTTTTGACCGGAACTGTACACTCCGCTTGCCTTATAACAGCCACGCGCCGATCGCCACCTGCGCATGCTACCGTCGCACCGTTTCGCGTGACTCTGCATAGTAATACAAGGCCAGCTACTATCTCAGTTGGCATTGGGCGTAGTAGAAGAAACGGCATGAATGCAAAAATTGGGTCGGCGCAAATCGGTACGATTTTCGTAAATTTAAACATCTCAATTTATAATTTTTTAGGCTAGTATCCTATAATTTTTCTTCGGCGACCTATTGACATAAATAATTTTAATTTTACCGCGGTAGTTGCTTTAGATTTTTGATCTCATGGTAAATATTAGCAAACCATTAAGAATTAGTACATGTTTAGTACACACAGATGAAATGTAAGCGCGCAAAGGGTCATTTAATCGAAAGATGGTAATAAATAATAGTTCCCTATATTCAACAGAAAAACTCCTAGACGCCGCGTTTTAAAACGGATTTTCAGCAAGGGATTGACTAACGGGAAGTAAATAGAACTTTGGGGCCTTACTTGATGTGGTGGATCGAGAAAAATGGCACTGGGAGGAATGTACGTTTAAATCTTATCATCGTATGAAGAAAATAGGTTTCAATGTGTTTACGTTTTTCATTTCCGCAGTCAGCATGCATTTTATCGTTTCGATAATTTTAATTATAGGATGTATCTGGTTTTGGGGCGTTCAAGTAATACGTCATCGGGAAATTGGCCATTTTCAACTCCCCCCCCGGTCTCTAATGGTGGAACCCCTCCCTCCCCACCCCCCACAAGAGCGGGTGTTTTCCCTGTATATCCATAGTTTTTTTCTGAGTAGGCTTACCCTTTTTTTGCGTATTCCACCCCTTTTACAGGGATGACGGTACTTATGTCATCAACTAGCCACCCCTTTCCCCCCTTCCTGATGACGTAATACTTGAATGCCCCCTTTCTTTCTGTTTTATGAGATAAGTCGTCAGGTTTCAGTTTCAAGATTTTTTTGTCCATTGTTGGAACAAAACAAAACGAAAGAACATCCTTTGGTGATAAAAACGTCTAGGTGACAAGTAACTTAATTTTTTTCTAATTTCTACTGGAAGAAGACTAATTCAGTAATTCGAGGAAATCCAGAATTACACGAGACTTAGCGAAACTTGTCGAGTCGAGATAGACGAAAGCGTGACGCGAGACCAGATTGGCGAAGCATCCTTTCGTCTCAACCGAAGCCTTTTTTTTTCTCTCTCTGTTGGCCTTGATCTGGGTATGTCTGGATTTGTATATATACCTTGGTCCGCCTGGGTCTGTTGGCCTTGGTCTTGTTTAATTGCTGACAGGTACGAATACATATGGTCGAAAATATGTAATTTATAATTATAATTTCAAAAGTCACTGCAAAAGGGCAAAGAAAAGGTCCAGAAAAGACCACTAATGACTCGCACAGTCTTTAAAGGATACATTAATAAAATCAAGCACAGAACACTCAGGTCGCAAAAGGAAGGCCCTTAGAGAGTGTTTGTCAAGTAATTTTCTAAAAGCGGACTCGGACTGGGTCGAGACAGTCTCCTCAGTCAACATATTCCAAGCGAGGATAACCCGGACACAGAAAAAAATATTTTCTGCAGTTAAGTTTAAATTTCGGAATTACGGAATTTCGGAATTTCAGAATTTCGGAATTAAATAATGAGTGACATTTGGTAGTGATGAAATATTGATAAAAAATAAATAAAACGGGAAATCGAATGAAAATAAATTATGTATTATTTTGTAAGTAAGATTAAGATCGCTTTTTAGGCCCGTATTCTGAACGCTGACTAAAACTCGTACTTGACTTGAAATGACGTCACACCTATTTAGTGCCATTCACCACCAGAACTTCTTTTGGATACATTTGGTAGAAATCGGGTGGTGAATGGCACTTAATAGGTGTGACGTCATTTCAAGTCAAATGACGTTACACCTATTAAGTGCCATTCACCACCCGAGTTCTTCCAAATGTATCCAAAAGAAGTTCTGGTGGTGAATGGCACTAAATAGGTGTGACGTCATTTCAAGTCAAGTACGAATTTTAGTCAGCGTTCAGAATACGGGCCTTAGTCTACGTAGTTCGAGGGATTCGAATTTAAGAGATGTCAGTCGTTGGCAGTTTTTTAAGTTACGCATACCTGGCAAGGTTTTGGTGAATCGCCTGAACTGACTCCACCGTATCGATGTCCTTTAATGGGTATGGAGACCAAACCTGGCTCGCGTATTCGAGAATAGGGCGTAATCTAATCTATCATCTATCTACTATATCTACCATATCTATTATTATCTATTATTTATATCCATAATCTATCGTCCGTAATACATAACCTAAATCAGAACTATATCTCGTACTTGTCGAGAGCTATATAGTAGGATGGGAGGGTGAGGTTAGTGATCCCGATAAAACTATTTAATTGAAGCATAGCTCCGCTATGAAGACACTCCAATGTAATGTTAGACCTCGCATCACGCGAAAACCACAAGGACTGTCCAAACCAAAATTTGCATGCAGTAGCACGGGAGGCCGGACAAGGTTTATCAAAAGAAAAATCTAGAATCGGACATGGGGTTGGGGAGCCATCAGGGTGACAAAATGGAACAATAGCAAGAGCCAAAATCAAAACAACAACAAGACGCGAAGCCGTTTCTAATTGTTCAAGGCATCCGATTGTTAAAAGATTGATTGTTGGTGATAAACAGGCGGCGTTGGGCGGTAATAAACCAAATTCAAGATATTTTCACTTTTCGTCGACCGATTTGAACGTTTGAATAGACCATTTTCACGGTTTTCTCACCGCCTTTCCAATGGCCTAAACCCCAAGCAGCTGTCTCTTATTGTTTAGAAATTACAAGGCAAATCCGATCCGATCCGATTGACGGCCAAACAGCAAAGAAAGCAGAGACCGCTCCATTATGTCGACAGTGGAACATATGACGGCACTAGTTTATATTACTGATGTTTTGTTTACGGCAATATTCTGATGAAGAATCCTTTATATGGCTTAGAAATTTGATTAAACCAGTATTTCCAGGAAGAAGCCTGCTGTGCATCTAGGTAACTAAATCTAATCTTTTCTGTTTACGTTTTACCCAAAATGTATGCGGCTCAGTAGTTTCTACTGCTCATAGTTAGCAAAATGAAACTGCAGTGAGAAAATATAAAGAAACACCGTCGTAGCATCCGGGGACTGCAGTGAAGCCCAATGTGCGGCCACAGACGAAAAAAATGTACCCTTGTATGCTACGATAGGTGTGTCTTTATATGGTCCTGATCTGAGGCGGCTTGAAAACATCTGGGTTGACGATTGAGACGATTTGATATAGCTTCGGTTGCCCAAAGTGCCGCATCCCAGGGAGGGAGGGGGGGGGGTTGAAGGGGTGGCAAGTGGAAACCGAAAGTTGAGAGTAAAGGTTTGCAATAGCCAATTACAGACAATATGGTTTTCACTTCAATTGCAAATAAGGCCTCCACTTCTGACAAACAAGAATCGGGTTTTCAACACTTGCAGTCACGAATTATCTTCGAGGCATTGATTTTTTAATGGGACTTAACTCCGTCAGGGATTCGAACTTCAGACATTCACCTGGTTTGGAGACATCGTCTCCACTTGTTAAAATGAACACGGATAAAAATTGATGATTTTTCATTGAAATAATAAAATGTACAATTGAGAAAATTCCATCGGTGTGTACTTACCAATACACCGGTGGAATTTTCTCAATTGTACATTTTATTATTTCAATGAAAAATCATCAATTTTTTCCCGTGTTCATTTTAACAAGTGAAAATTCAATCATATATGCCCCTTTTTTACGGCACACTTGACGTTTTTGTTTGTAATTGATAACTTGTCTCACATTTGAAATCATAATTTTCTACCACTACGTTGTCCAGAGCGATCTGAGAAGCGTTTTAGCATTTACCATTACCGGAAGTTGACTAGGATTGCAAAAACTGAAAAGCTTCTCAGATTGCTCTGGACAAGGTAGTGGTACCAATAATGACTTAGAAATTCAAATTCAAATTCTTTATTCAAGAGCCGTGACCCTCAGTCGTAATGACTTAGAACCTGAGAAAAGTTAACAATAAAGGCGTTCAGCGCAAGTTCCGTGATTATAATAGTGATTATTAAAAAAAAAAATTTAAAAAAACCGGATTGTTCTACGATATGACTTCCGGCTGGTTTCACTCCTTTCATTTTATGTACAGTAAGTACTACATATCCATTTAATGCGCGAGCAACTACGAGTCTTGTGGCTGTAGCATACCAATGAGCTGTAGCTACGCTTTAGTGGGCTGTGGGCCCTTAGGGACTTACACATTTACCCCCCTTTTTGTAGCTACCCACTTTTGTGTATATACTCCATGAGGGAAAGGGGTGTCGTTTCAGGAGCACTAAACTTACTGAAAATGGCTCCGGGTAACACTCAAAGAACTTCCCACCCCCTCCACCGCCTTACACCCTTGCCCTGAATTTTCGGACCTCACTTTCAATTCCATTTTTTTTTTATATGCGTCCCGATTGGCTAGCCATGCATCAAATTTACGGCTCACAGGTTGAGAAGTTTGGTCGCTCATCTCGTCAGTGATTCGTTTCATACAAATCCCTAACCTCCCCCGTAAAATTCTGCAAAATTAAACGTCAACTTTTCTTATTATTGCTTTTTTTTTAAATCTGATGACGTCTTAATCAGTGCCGCACCCAGGGGCGGGAGGGGGAGGGGAGGGGAAATATCCCTGCCACCCCCCCCCTCCCCACACACACACACGAAAGACCAAAGTCAAAAGTACAATTTTGGTAAAATTAGGCAAAGAAGGCATTTACTTCAACAGAAAAAAATCACGAAAAATTAGATTTTTCTTTACGTTCCACAGGTACTAATTGCTGAAAATTAGTTGTTTAACAAGGTTCCGGGGGGACTTAGCCACTGGCCCATGCGATCAAGCAACCAGCATCGGCCACCTACCTTTGCCCAGCACCCTCTCTCCCCGCCACTTTGCGAACCCCATCGTCACTTCTCAAACCCCATCGAATTCAAACATTTTTTGGCTCCCCAGACAAAGTTTCTGGGTACGCCCCTCCCCATGAGAGACATTGCTGTTCACCATCGAAGGTCAAAGGTCTAAGTTGGTCCAAATTACTACGCCTGCAAGTTTGCAGCTTTTTTCTTCTTTTTTTTTTCACTATTCATTTTATATTTGAACGATCCGTAAAACAGAAGAGGTCTATGCATGAATACTACTTATACAATACAACAGTATAGTGATATTCGCTTCACTGCCTGTCATGTAAAACTTGCAAGGAAGCTAATTGAAGGAAGTTTACTTTCTACGTACATTTTAATTCTACGCGGATTTTCATTCCGTTTTTTTTTTTGGGGGGGGGGGGAGTGGTTGACAATCATCACTGATTTCCTACAACTTTCCATTTTACACCAATGATCTATGGTGCTTCCTTTAGAAGTTAGCAGTGTGATGACCTTCTAAGAGCATGATGACCTTGACCGTGACGACCTTGACCTTGAAAGTGATCATCAAGGTCATTGTGTTTGCTCATTACTACTGTAAAGTTATTTTAAGGGCTTTTGGCAGGGATATGTATTGAAGTATTCAAGCCGGCCGCCTTTTGGATCACCCAGTGTAGGCCTCGGTCGATATCAGATATCGAAACAGTATCTGTATCGAGCCAGTATCGGTAAAAGTGGCACCGGTACGGCCTTAGTGCATGCGCTCAGAAACACATATCACGAATCCTTTTTCTTAAAAAAACAAAAACAAAAACAAAAAAACTTACCGTCAAAATGCTTGTAGTAGGGGCGCACGGCCAAAGTGTGAAGCGACAGAAATCCGACGAGCAACAAGGTCTGGAGGAGGCAGCAACGAAACATCGTACACCTCTGTTGTTGTTGCTGCATGATTGTTGTTATTGTTGTTCTTGTCGATGGTGTTGTTTCCTAATCGTTACGCAATCCCAATCTACACAAACAAGTCCCGACCAAGACAGTTACGGCTGGAATACGACACGATAAACAACTATTCGCTTTAGCCGAACCAAGCCTCCACACGCTCTCGCCGCAAATTGAAGCGTGGTTGAGGGAAAGCTTGAAGCCGGTCGGCGGCACGTACAGCGAACGAGGTAGCGGTGAGATGTGGGGAGAGCGCGGCGGCTGTCGAAACGAACACGGCCCGACCGAAAAGAGCGAACGAACGACCTGCGCAGACGAAACGACAGGCAACGTCTGCGCCGCTCGCCTGGAATTCAGGCGGCCCGCGAGACCGCACGAGTACGTGGCTTCGGTGCAGACGCAATGCCGCGGAGTTAAAACCCAAAACCAAAACCCGAGCGCGGAGGCAACGGCGTCCAAACCGCAAGTACTGTTGTGTGGTGCTCGCGAAGGCAGTTTTCGTAATGGGTACAAATTGAATTGCGAACTGGATGATTAGCCGGAGAAGCTAATGCAGTGCCCATAATTCGAAACATAAGTTTCCAATTTGCGGGTTTCAGTATCTGTGCGGTAACAATAACAATAACAATGAGAGAGCGAGACTGATTAAAACCGCTGCTTAAAACGTAAGTGAAGGAATTGGAATTTGTCACATCGGCACTTCCAGCTACTGAGCGTTGTAGATTTCTCCACAGGCTCGGGCTATAGGCATTACACCTACTGATGGAAGGCACAGTAAAACACAATAGACGATGGTGTCAGTTTTGCAAACTGGATTCTTGAACTTCTTACGATGTGACCACGAGTAAAACTGACGGTGGAGAAGTAACAAAAATGTTTCACTGTGCAAATCAATTGTTTATTTAAGATTTGGTATCTATATATATAATTACACAAAATCCGCAAGGCAGCCAGCAGCAGCCAGCAGCAGCAGCAAGCAGGACATGCGAAGCAGTCATCTGCATCTGCAGCGCCCAGAACGCAACGTCCAGCAGCGCGAACATACGATGCCATCTACCGACCGAATGGCAACTTAATGAGGGGGGGGGGGGGGCGGACCGGGGGGGGGGGAAGGGGAGTGAGACGACGCGGAATGAGCGAGCGAAGTGAGCGACTCCGCTAATGTTAAAATAAGATGTCCTATTGTTCGCCATTCCTGCTTATTGGGAAACACCAAATGGTTAAGCCGATCTTCTTAAGGGAGTTGCTTTAAGCGATGTCAACAAACTGGACATGCACATGATAAACCAGGCCCTACCAACGACAATACAAAGGACGACAAAATACCAAACAATTAGCTGAACAAAAATCGGCTTCGCCGTTTAGAAAAAAAAAAACATTAAAGCTGGTTTCCTTAGGGAACTCAAAGCTATGAAAGCACACAAATAAACACGGGTTAGAGTTCCCTTGAAGAAAACGAGCTGTATAATTTTGAACTCCAATGCAAGATTACAATCCAAAACAAAACAAATCTCCAAATAATACCATGCCTGCATAATACACAAATGAAACACACCCACATATATACACTCATTGACATGGGCCATTTTAAGCATGGCCATTTCTGATATTACTAAGGAAGAAAAACATTCCTTGTTCCTTGAAATTCAACGAAACAAACACTTCTAACACGAAAAACGAGTATGTTTCACACTTTACAAATGCACACACAAAATAACCACTCAAACGAAACGGAATTAAAATGTAACCCCACAAACAAAGACAAAACAAAGACCAAATAAGAAAACGACTGTATAAAACACAAAGTAAACATACCCAAATGCACATACACACAGACCTAGCCCAATTCAAATACAAATTGCGTTCACTTTCTGATAATAATAAGTAGGAATCTTTGCTAGTCCCAAGTTACAGGTATATCAATAACACTTTTCCAGAATTTGGTGTTTTCTTGATATCATCATACAGTTTTTACACCAAAATATAAAGTAAAGTGACGCTGGTGGCACCTACTCAAAAGCTAAAAAGTACCCATCAACTTACCCACCCCCACCCAAAAAAAAAAAAAAAAAACAGTTAGAAGGAAAAACTTAAACATGCATTTAAAAATTGCAGAAATGACTTCAGGCAGAGAAAAAGAGTGCTTTAAGAGGAAAGAGGAAAGACTTTTTGGTTAAAAAAGGGGAGCAGGGGAGGTGCGTGATATAAAGGTAGGAGTGTGCCCTCGTGTTTCCGTAGAAATGTAACTGACACAGCCTGAAGGCCTGATATCATTGAGCTGATTAATATGGAACGTCAGTGTCAGATCCCACGTTCGAGTCGGTATGAAAAATGCCCGCGTGAACGATACCATCTTATCAAGCGTACTGACACTTTTCCAGATGAGAAACAAGCCTAGGGTCACATGGCCTTCATATTTGCGAACATTGGGCACTGCAGAAAGATTGTAAAAAGAACCATAACAAGTGTGTAGTGTGTTACCACCAAGATGCCATCAGTATGATTTGCCTTTACCGCGATAGAATTTGTAGTCTAGCTGTAAATCTGTCTATGAAAGCCATTCACACGTGGGCATGTACCATGAGCACAAAAGATACCTGTCGTGAGCTATTTCTCAGGTGGCCTCCTTTACCTGGATTGCAGAAGGTGCCACTCGCGAGCTATTTTTCAGGTGGATTCCTTTACCTGGATTGCAGAAGGTGCCACTCGCAAGCTATTTTTCAGGTGGATTCCTTTACCTGGATTGCAGGAGGTGCCACTCGCGAGCTATTTTTCAGGTGGATTCCTTTACCTGGATTGCAGAAGGTGCCACTCGCGAGCTATTTTTCAGGTGGATTCCTTTACCTGGATTGCAGAAGGTGCCACTCGCGAGCTATTTCTGAGGTGACTTCCTTTACCTGGTTTGCGGAAGATTTCACTCGTGAGCTATTTCTCAGGTGGCTTCCTTTACCTGGGTCGCAGAATGTGCCGCCCGCGAACTATTTCTCAAGTTGTTTCCTTTACCTGGGTTGCAGATGGTGCTGCTCGTGAGTTATTTCTCAGGTGGCTAACCTTTACCTGGATTGCAGAAGGTGCCAATCGCGAGTTATTTCTCAGGTGGCTTCCTTTACCTGGATTGCAGATGGTGCCATTTGCGAGCTATTTCTCAGGTATCTTCCTTGACCTGGATTGCAGAAGACGCCGCTCGCGAGTTATTTCTTAGGTGGCTTCCTTTACCTGGATTGCAGAAGGTGCCATTTGCGAGTTATTTCTCAGGTAGCTTCCTCTATCCGGATTGCAGAAGGTGCCGCTCGCGAGTTATTTCTCAGTTGGCTTCCTTTACCTGGATTGCAGAAGGTGCCATTCTCGAGCTATTTATCAGGCGGGTTCCTTTACCCGGATTGCAGAAGGTGCCCACTTACTGGGCACAGCACATATGGTACGGACTAATTTTATAATTTTCAGCGCAATTATATTGGGGGCTTGTTCACCTGTAAAAAAATGCAACAGTAATCAGAATGAAGTGCTTATAATTCTAAGAAACCAGCATTAGGATTACTTACAAACAAAATAAAAGAACAGAAGGCACCAGTGTTAGAGACAGTTTGGCTCCAAACTTGACGTCGCGCGTGCGTAATAACGTTGCGTCAGCCGTTTAGTACCTTCTGAAACTGCAGTCACAGCTCATCAAAATCAACAAGCTCAACAGAACACTCGTTACGTCATACCTTTAACGTGACCATACGTGGCTGATTGATTAGACCAGGCAATGCTAATGGATGTAACCAGGCGCGAGCAATGCCAAATTCCAAACCATCTCGGGGAGGTGGGTGCGGGTGTTTGCCAGTGGTGGAGCTATTGAGCATGCGCGAGGTACCGGAAACAGAGTCATTGCTAACGATGGTTGACGTAAGCAAGCCACATCAACACGGTTATAGTAGGGAATGAGCTGAACTGTCACCAACAGTGGTGCGTTTGGTTCGTTCTGTTCGGTGCTTTAGAAAGGTACTGATTAGGTCAGACGTATCTCAAGAAACGGGAAAGCTACATTCACTCTAACCAATGTAAATGTCGCAAAAGGTATTTCGAGCTGGATGTCATTTTAATCATCGTGTGGGTTTACATTGTTCAGTGGAAAATAAATAGATAAGTGTTGACGAGGTCGTTCGGTGGGGTATTCCAGCATCCAAGGCCAAATGAGATAAAGAACGCTTGAAATATGATGATATTGATGCTGTAAAGCTCCGTGAAGGGCTGAAGCTGGGGGTCCTGTTGGCAGGATACGGGAATCCATCATACACGATTCATTATACATGACAATAACAGTTTCAACAATTAGGCCTCCCAACCAGATTGGGTAATTGCCACTTTCGGTGATTTTCACATTTTTGTTTCGGTATAAATTCCACAATCTTGCAACCTACCTTGAAAAAAATTTGTAATATTCGCAAATTTCCTTAGTAACGCTCGAAAGCTGACCCATAATCCACCAGCTGTGTACGAGCACAGCGTACATTAACAGCAGCTCGCCTGTAAATTTTGTATAATCGAGCAGAGGAACCACAAATCGCGCTCGCAGGTAACTTTGTCAGTGTGCAATAAGAACTGCGGGGAACAATAAACATCCAAAGCATCTCCAATGAGAACTGCCGGAAACTCGCTTCTGGATACTACGAATCATGAAAAATGTAAAAAATGTGAAGCCATTTATTTTTTGATAAGGTTATATCAGCTCCAGAAAGAATGGTGTCAGACCTTTTGAAAGGCCCTTGCAAAACAAGTTAATTGCTTCTTTCTCGTGTTGCCAAGCGTAACACAAAATCTTTATTAATAGGCCTGTGTAGTTAATTAAAATGTGAAATTCTGCATCGTAAACCAAATAATTCGGTCAACCCCCCCCCTTCCCTCCCCGCACCATCGAAAAATAAAGACCAATAAACCAGCCACAGAAAGTAGCCCAGGCTCTCCTTGACCAATTCATGGAAGCAACAACAGCCTGGGAA